>BEHA01050247.1:484487-521987 GCA_002897215.1 Eschscholzia californica subsp. californica
TTGGACAGAATAACTTTGTCACTTTCAATTACAATCTTGAACCCTTTCTTGTTCAGAATCGAAACAGAGATTAAATTCTTCCATATTTCAGGAACGTGAACAAGGCCGTGCAGTGGGCAGTGCGGGCAGGCCGCCCGCACTGGGCCCCCCCACCACACGAGGCCCACAATATTTTCTTAAATCCCTTTAGTAAACAAGTGAATCCCAAAGTGAAAGTGTTGACTGATTACTAATTAAGTGCAATTAAACGGAATGTTTTTCTCCCCAAATCTAAACATTCCATAAAATTTTGATCTCTTCCTATCTATTACTTATTCTCCTTCTATATTTAAATTATTTTTCTAACTAAATTTATAATTTATTTTCTCAATATAGTAAAAAAAGTTAAACTTCATCCAATATAATTTTATAGTTTCAATCGATAGATTTATGTTTCCTTCAAGTTTTTGACTGCTAAGTTTTCAAAAGAAAAAATAAAATTATCAAGTTTTAGAATTTAGATTGGTATATTTGTCTCTTAATTTTTTGTGTGACATTTTTTTTTTTTTTTTTTACGTTTGTTCTGTTTGATCCATTAAGTAACTATAATATTTAATCAGCTAGTGTATCTATAATATATTAATAAATACTTTGTAAGTAACGATTTTGACTATAGTATATTAAACAATACTTTGTAAGTAACGATTTTGAATTCTTTTTAATAATTAGGTATTAATTTTAATTAGTAAGACTTTTGTTTGGTTAAATTTAGTTTAGTTTATTAATTATTGTTAATTTTTTGACATAAATTTTTCGTCTTTTGTGCAGCTTTTTATCAACAAGAGGAGAACCCAAATTGAAGACAATTCTATCGCGGCTATCCTGCACCGGTAAGAAAAAATTACTTTTCTTCTTGGTATGTTTAGTCATTAGAATTGTGTCTACCAAAGTAAATATTTAGTATATTCTATTTTGTGAAGATGTAATTAGAGTTAAGGTTAATATTTCAATGTTTTATAGAAATACACGGTGAGTTGATTAATAAACAATATATTTATCTTTTGCTGTCAAATTATTTTGAGTTGTTTTTTATGAGAAAAAATTTATCTTGTTATTTAACTTTCGGAAATACATTTTTCCACAATTGACTATACAAGAGACGAAGAGACCCAAAACAAAATTTGGCACTGGGCCCTCAAAATCCCAGGCACGGCCCTGAATGTGAAGTACATCATTCAGAGTCATGGTCTATCCAGAAGTCATATTTTAAACAATCTTTCCTTTCCTACAATTGTCACTACAAATTAGACGACCTTTAGCTATGCTTACGAACTCTTTGGTTCGTAGCTATTACTCAGCATTTGTTATGATTTTTTGTGGTCGTAGCAAATAGCAGTCAATAGCTACAGAATTTCCCTACACTTGCTACACATAAATTCGTAGCAAACGAGTCGTACGTACAAATATTTGAGAAACTGAAATGTGTCATTTTTGCGCCAAATTGTAAGGTGCCTATGGTAAAAAAAAAAGCTAAAATATCGGGTGCTCTCTGTAGAAGAGTTCGAAAATTTGGGTGCCCTAATCCCAAATCATAATCATCCAAAATTTTGGTGTGTTTTTTGATGACGGAATCATGAATCCAAGTAATATTTTTTTTTGTTCGTTTGACAACTAATAAAAATCCTATAATTTATAATTATTTGAGTATTTTTAAACGCTTCTTTAAAAAAATATTGAAGAAACCTTATTCTCAAAACTTGTTTTTTTCCCGAAAAAAAAACATTTTCTCGGTAACTGAAATTTCATGGAACTTTTTTTTTCGCGAAAACCATTTTTTCCTGGAAAAAACAATTAGGGAAAAACGGTCTTCATGAAGCAAAAAAGTGTTTAGGAAATTTCAGTCATCGAAAAAACGGTTTTCGAGAAAGAAAAAATTAATTGCGGAAAAAAATATTTGGGGAAAAAACGGTTGTCGGAAAAAACTGGTTTTGGAAAAAATGATTTTAGGGAAAAACATTATTTTGGGAAAAACTATATTTTTGAACAAACAATATTATTAAAATAATTATTTTGCAGAAGGAAATATTTTTTTGTTGATTTTAGGTTTGAAATCTAAATATATTAATCCAACATCTTAGCGGGTAGGGTGGGATTTTAGTCCAATACAAACTTTGGAATTAGGAATCTTTAGGATTCTAAGAATCCTAAGATTCTTGGTAGCCAAATAGACCAAGGATTCTTGATTCCTACCAAATCCTGCTTTTGATAGGAATCCTACTTAGGAATACTCCGACCAAAATATATTTTTTCTCAAATATATTTAGAGAGAGAAAGAGAGGGAAAGGGCTTGAGGAAGATTTCGAGAGAGAGGGAGGGGGTAAGAGCAAGAAGAAAGAGTTCCAGCACATCATCAACTTCATTGAAGGTGAGAATCATCACAATTATTCTTGCTCAAGTTTACGTTAACTGATTTTTTAGGGTTTATTTCGTTGGGCATCATCACAATCTTAGTGTTTTGAGTAGGGATTCTAATTAACATCATCTTCATCTTGGTGTACCGAGTAGGGATTTTAATTAGCATCATCTTTATCTTTAGTTTAGGTATCAAAGAGCATCATCATCCTTTTGATTTTAGGGTTTATCTTTGTACTATTTTTTTGTGTTCTTTTGTTATTATTCAGAGCTTTTGCATTTTGGGCATTCAAGATCATATTCAAATAACATAACATACCTGATACACCTAGGGCAACCCACAACCCCCATTGATGTTGCTTCAGCCTTCAGGATTGTTTGAATATTGAAGAGTTTGATCTTCTGTACTATTTGTTGGGTTTGTATCATGGTTGGGCCCATTTGGGTGATTCCTTTGTTGGGCCCATAACCATCTTATAATTAATTGAGAGTGAGCATCACCCACTCACTACTAGTCAAGACTATTTGTCTTCTAGTTAGCACATGGGTGGGGTCCACCTCTAGAGGGAAGATCGCATTCAAAGCTTTCTTTCTCTAGACAATTAATGTCCCACATCTTCTAACTAGTGAAACTAAAGTTGCCTTATAATAAGTTGCTTGAAAACTCATTGTAAAGCACATGGTGGGGTAGAGAAGGCTCTCACACGCGTGCGGACACATGTGAGGCATTTGGGCTTTTAACCATTTGGACTCTTTGGCTATTTGGGCTCTTTGGCTATTTGGGCTATTTGGGCTTATGGGTCGTGGCTCGTGACACCGGGAGCCCGGGTGCTCAGGAGCTCGGGAGCTTGAGAACTTATAGTGAAAGGACTCTTTTGCCAGGAAGAGTAGTTTTACTTAAACTCGGATTTTGACTAAGTCGGTGGGATTAACCTAATCAGTATTTGAGTATATCTCTAATTGATTTAGTAAGGTTAATCAAATTAGTTTCCGAGTTTATCTCCAACTCTCTTAACTTCTCTACCACGTTTCCTAGGCGGTTAGGGTTCTCTCAGAGGCTATATATACTGGCCGGAATCAAGAGAGAAAATACACAACTCAATTTCGGCTATCTTTCTCTCTCTGTATGTTCAAGCTTCGAGTTCTTCAATCTCCATTACTATCTTTGTCAGTGCAGACAGAGGCGGCAAGCTATGCTTAATCCTTGGGGAGTGAATGGAAACAGTAATTTGCACCAAGGTTACTCCGAAATCACTTTCAAGGCAGTGGCCTCCATACCACGACACAGCGAAGAAAGTTATTACTGTTCGATAAATCCATCGATCTTTCCAATATTTCCAACAATTTGAAAGGGATTTTCTGATCAATGGCTGCTGTTAATCTCAAAACCCTTCCTGATATGTCAAAGATGATCCCTCTTGATGGAACTAACTACAAGAGGTGGTCATAGAAGTTGCTTATCTTCTTCGAACAACTCGAAGTTGATTATATTCTTTTCGAAGATTTATCCACTGGTTCTTCAATCAACATCGATATTACCCCTGTTAAGGATAAGTCATCTACTTCGAATGGTGATGTTGTCAAACAACAGAAAGGCAACAAAATCGTTCGAGGACATCTGTTGAATCATATGGACAACAAGTTATTCGACTTGTTTGTCAACTACAAATCTGCTAAGGATATCTGGGGTACCCTTCAAAAGAAATATGGAGCTGACGATGTTAGAAGGAAGAAGTACATCGTGGGAAAGTGGTTACAGTTCCAAATCAACGATGACTCTTCAATCGTGGAGCAAGTTCATGTCTATGAGAACCTGGTTGCTGAAATACTTGCTGAAGGCATGAAGATGTGCGAAATCCTTCAAGCCAATGTTCTGCTGGAAAAGTTTCCTCAATCTTGGAGTGACTACAGAAACCATCTGAAGCACAAGAAGAAGGACATGTCCCTTCAAGAGTTGATCAGTCACATGAGGACTGAAGAGGCAAATCGTCTCAAGGATAAGTTTACTAACCTCTCTTTGAATTCCTCTACTGCTAACTTGGTTGAATCTGTTCCCTCTGGAAACAAAGACAGGTCAAAAACTAATAAGAAGAAGAAGAAGTCTGGAAAGAGTAAGACAAGAGGAGTCAAGTCTAACTCGAAGATCGAGAAATCGTAGGGTCTCTGCTGTGTCTGTGGAAAATAAGGACACAAGGCATACCAGTGCAACCAGAGAAAGGACCAACGCTCAAACACTGTTGTACTGAATATTGCTAAACCTGAAGAGATCATTGCTGCAGTAGCTGAGACTTGTCTGGTGGAAAGCAAACATGAATGGGTGCTAGACACAGGAGCTTCTAGGCATATGTGTGAAAACAGAGAGATGTTTCAGACCTTCCAGGAGATGAACGATGGATCCAGCATCTACATGGGTAACTCTGCAAATGCTGAAATCATGGGCAAAGGAAAGGTTCTTCTGAAACTCACCGCTGGAAAGAATCTGTCTCTGAACGATGTTCTCTACGTGCCCACCCTAAGGAGGAATCTGATCGCGGGATCTCTTCTCAACAAAGCTGGTTTAAAATTAGTTTTCGAGTCTGATACTATTGTAATTTCTAAGAATGGGGTCTTTGTTGGGAAGGGATATCTGAGTGGGGGGCTTTTTGTAGTGAACGTCGATTCAGAAATTAATAATAATTCTAGTTCTGCTTATATCGTTGAGTCTTCTGATTTATGGCATGGTAGATTAGGACACGTTAATTACGCTTCTATTAAGAAACTTAAAGATAACGGAATCATTAGTGCAGACGATCTTGATGATCACACCAGATGTCCCATATGTGTAGAAGCTAAACACGCGAAACTGTCCTTTAAGAATGTCACAAACAGAACGACAGAACTTATAGAACTAGTACACTCAGACTTAGCTGACTTCAGAAACCTAGCTAGCAGAGGAGTTATGAGATATTACATTACCTTCATAGCTGACTACTCTAGGTACACGAAAATTTACCTCCTGAGGTCTAAGGATGAAGCTGAAGAAGCTTTTCTGAATTATAAGGCTGAAGTAGAAAATCAACTAGACAGGAAAATAAAGAGGTTTAGGTCTGACAGGGGAGGAGAGTATAACTCTAACTCCCTTAAATCCTTCTGTGAAAAACATGGTATCATCCATGAATTCAGTGCTCCTTATACGCCACAACAGAATGGTGTGGCTGAGGGGAAAAATAGGACACTTAAAAACATGATGAACGCCATGCTTCTAAGCTCAGGCTTACCCGATGAACTGTGGGGGGAGGCGATCTTATCTGCCTGCCACATACTCAACAGAGTACCTCACAAAGGGCTAGACAAAACACCTTACGAATTATGGAAAGGTTATGCACCTAATCTGAAATTTCTAAATGTGTGGGGGTGTCTGGCCAAAGTGGGTTTACCTGACTTTAGGAAAACAAGTGTCGGACCAAAGATAGTTGATTCTGTTTTTGTTGGTTATGCTCAAAATAGTGCAGCATATAGATTCATGTTATTGGAAGATGACACAATAACAGAATCTAGAAATGCTGAATACTTTGAGCATGAGTTTCCTTTAAAACTACCTGTTGAAAATATTCCCATGAATGATTCGTCACTTACCAACTTACCCATGCATGAAGAGGTGCCTACAGTATGCTTCCATCTAGCTCTACCACTAATAGTGTAGAAGATGAAACAGAATTTAGGAAAAGTAAGAGACGTAGGATAGAGAAAACTTTTGGTTCCGATTTCATTACTGCTTTTCTATTTGAAGGTGTAGACTGGCTTAACGATCAGTTTGTACCTAGTTTCTCAATTGAGATTGATCCAAAGACTTATCATGAAGCCATGACTTCAATAGATGCAAACTTATGAAAAGAGGCCATACAAAGTGAGCTAGACTCTATCCTTGTCAATCACACGTGGGAGCTGGCAGACTTACCTAAAGGGTGTAAACCCATTAGCAGTAAGTGGATCTTTAAGAAAAAGATGAGGCCAGATGGGACCATAGATAAGTATAAAGCTAGACTAGTGATCAAAGGCTTTACACAGAGAGAGGGACTAGACTACTTTGACACCTACTCTCCAGTGACTAAAATGACCACAATTAGGTCTCTTATTGCGTTGGCTGCCATGCATGACTTGGTAATACATCAAATGGATGTTAAAACAGCCTTCCTGAATGAAGATCTAGATGAGGAGATTTATATGTCTCAACCAGAGAGATTTGTGATCCTTAGTCAAGAGAACAAGGTATGTAGACTGAAGAAGTCCCTTTATGGTCTAAAACAGGCACCTAAGAAATGGTATGAGAAATTCGATGATACCATGTTGAGCAATGACTTCACTGTGAATAACTCAGACTCATGTGTATATTCTAAACAGTGTAAGTCTGGATATGTCATCATATGTCTGTATGTTGATGACATGCTCATCTTTGGTGCCAATGAAGATGATGTGAATGAGGTAAAGACCTTTCTGTCATCCAAGTTTGAGATGAAGGACTTGGGAGAGGCAGATGTCATACTAGGGGTCAAAATCAAAAGAACCCAAGAAGGCATCTCTCTAAGTCAACCTCATTATGTTAAACAGATACTGAGAAAGTTCAACTTCGATGATGTGAATCCTGTGAGAACTATGACCCTAGCACAACTTTAGTGAAGAATGAAGGAGTAAGTGTGTCGCAATCTGAGTATGCTAAGATCATAGGAAGTGTGATGTTTCTGATGAATCACACTAAACCCGACATTGCCTTTGCGGTAAACAGACTCAGTAGATACACACATAACCCTAGTAAGGAACACTAGAGTGCACTTCATCGCTTGCTTAAGTATTTAAGAGGCACAAATGATCTAGGCCTGCATTATGGAAAGTTCTCAGCAGTGTTGGAAGGCTACTGTGATGCTAACTGGGTCACTGACAATGATGAAGTCAGTTCAACCAGTGGTTATGTTTTTGTGTTGTGTGGAGGTGTTGTGTCAGGGAAGTCTTCCAAACAGGCATGCATAGCACGTTCCACTATGGAGTCTAAGTTTGTCGCTCTTGAGCTGGAGAGTGAGGAAGCAGAGTGGTTGAGGAGTCTCTTGGGAGACATACCCCAGTGGGGAAGGGAAACTACACCAATTTCCCTTCACTGTGACTCACAGGCTGCCATTGTAATTGTAAAGAATAATATATTCAATGACAAGAAGAGACACACCAGGATAAGGCATGTTGCAGTAAAGCATATGCTGAAAAATGGTGTAATAGCCTTGGATTATGTGAGGTCATAAAAGAATCTCTTGCAGACCCACTTACCAAAGGCTTAACAAGGAGACAAGTTCTCGAGACGTCTAGGGAAATGGGGCTGAAGCCCCTGTGCTAATTCTCCATTCCCGTGACGTGGGGCGGAGCCAGCTAGAGTAGAACTAGCAGAGCTCCATTGAGGGGTCAGAGTTTGACCTAGGGATGAGCCTAAGGCTCTTAATGTATTCATATCCCTTTGTGGTGGTTCTAATGAGATGGACTTGATGAATGCACTGACTAATGAATGTGTTCATAACATGTATGGCGATCCTATTGAGACGAACTCGATGGATGCATTGTTGCCGATGATGTGAGGATGAACTTGTAAAAGTTCTTAATGCATTTAAAGCTCTTTGCGGTGTTCCTATTGAGACGGCTTGATGAATGCACCGATAGCTAATATATCCATTACCGTAATGGTGGTCCTATTGAGACAGACTATATGGTGTATAGCTGCTGATGATGATGAGGATGAACTTTCCAAAGTTCTTAATGATTTCGGACCCGAGTAAGGGGTCAGAGTCTACACTGAGGTAGACTCAAGGAAATCACCTACGTGAGCCCAAGGCTGGAAGGTCGCCCTCTATAGAAGACAGACAACAGTCTTCTTAAAAACTCACCAGTCCCAAGATATGTTCAGGGCTACTTAATGAGCATGAACGAATCGCGGAGAACGCAGAACTCACCGGGTATCGTATGTGTTGTGGGGGTCTCAGCCAAAAATCTCCAAGTTCAAGAGTAATTTCACGGTTTGTTGGGTTTGTATCATGGTTGGGCCCATTTGGGTGATTCCTTTGTTGGACCCATAACCATCTTATAATTAATTGAGAGTGAGCCTCACCCATTCACTACTAGTCAAGACTATTTGTCTTCTAGTTAACACATGGGTGGGGTCCACCTCTAGAGGGAAGATGGCATTCAAAGCTTTCTTTCTCTAGACAATTAATGTCCCACATCTTCCAACTAGTGAAACTAAAGTTGCCTTATAATAAGTTGCTTGACAACTCATTGTAAAGCACATGGTGGAGTAGAGAAGGCATTTGGGCTATTTGGGCTTTTAACCATTTGGACTCTTTGGCTATTTGGGCTATTTGGGCTCTTTGGCTATTTGGGCTATATGGGCTTATGTGCCTTCGGGTCGTGGCCGTGAGCTCGTGAGCTCGGGTGCTCGGGTGCTTATAGTGAAAAGACTCTTTTGCCACGAAGAGTAGTTTTACTTAAACTCGGATTTTGACTAAGTCGGTGGGATTAACCTAATCAGTATTTAAGTATATCTCTAACTGATCTCGTAGGGTTAATCAAATTAGTTTCCGAGTTTATCTCCAACTCTCTTAACTTCTCTACCACGTTTCCTAGGCGGTTAGGGTTTTCTCAGAGGCTATATATACTTTCCGTAATCAAGACAGAAAATACACAACTCAATTTCGGCTACCTTCCTCTCTCTCTGTCTTTCCAAGCTTCGAGTTCTTCAATCTCCATTACTATCTCTGTCAGTGCAGACAGAGGCGGTAAGCTGTGGTCAATCCTTGGGGAGTGAACAGAAACAGTAATTTGCACCAAGGTTACTCCGATATCACTTTCAAGGCATACCACGACACAGCGAAGAAAGTTATTACTGTTCGATAATTCCATTGATCTTTCCAATATTTCCAACACTATTATTCTCTGATGAAACACATGAAATTGGTGGCAATATTGGTGATGAATTACCAGACTTATTTGGTGAGTCAACTCTTGGGTTGTCATTGTTGTACACTCTTGGCGGTGATAAGTTCAGTTTCAGGTCATTATATAAGCAATTGAAGGAAAGGAGAGAGATGTGTATTATTCATAACTTAATTTATTATATGGGGAGGTGGAGGATATAATGAAGTACGGAGAGAGTGTGTAAAGAGAAAGAGAAAGGTACGAATGGAATTGAAGGATTGATAGAGATAGGGGTGGGAATCAGGCGGGCGCGGACGGGCTCGGGCAACAATGAGCCGGACTCGAGCGGATCAGGCTCGGATAAGCCGAGCCCGCGTTAGGGAGTCGGGCGGATCGGGCTGGACCAAACTATTTAATAAAAAAACAAATAATTAATTAAAATATTATTTTATATATGATTATATCTTAAACAAAATTACATAATTATCAAAAGATCCAAAATAATAACAAAAAGTACCAAAAGGTCCAAAATACTAACAAAAAGTTACATTTCCCTCCGTTAATCGAGCGATTGAACTTGAGACGTGCTAGGAGTTGCTTCGGGAAATCCGTCGTTTAACGGATCAAACTCATTCAAAGTAACAATTAGTTCATGTTTCCACCAATCTTTAAGACAAACACAACACTCCAACATCTCCGGAGTTAGACTACTCCTATAGTCCCCCAAAATTCTCTTGCCTAAGGAGACAGCTGACTCAGAAGCAACATTCGTAACCGGGACAGCAAGAACATCACGTGCTATTCGGGATAAAATCGAATACCTTTTCTCGTTCTCACTCCACCAACCCAGAACATCAAATATTTCAATGTTATCAACCGAGGGATCCAGCTTCGAATCATATCTAGATATTTCTTCGGAAGTCGTAGTTATAGGATACTTTCGGACTCTCTTAATACTTCTCCAAAAAGCACCACGCCTTGACGATCCATCGGTCTCAGTCTCGGATGGACCACCAATAGACGATGAAGAGAAGGATGTAGGCACATTCAAATCGGCCGTATACTCTTTAAATAATTCGCGTAATTTGTTAACCATAGCGAAAGATTGCGAAGCAGAACACTTGATAACATGAGACGAACTTTCGAAACAGTTCTCAAGTTCACCTAAGAGCATATCAACTTTCATTTTGATTCTTGGATCTAAAATACATGCAATACCGAACAAAACGGGAGTTTCACCCCAATACTTGCAAAATTTAGCTTCCATCGAATGAATAATTTCCGCGAACATAGGATCATTTCGATTATCCAAAAACACCATCCCAATATCAATCAAATACTCCAAGACGGATTTAGAAGTCACATAATCAACACCATAAGAGAAATTGGTTGCCTCATAAAAAGGCTTCAAGAACTTGTACAACAAAGTGGCATGTTGCCAATCAATACTCGATAAAACACACGGTGGAGATCGATCGGATAAAAAAGAGTCTATCGGATCCTTAAATGGCAGGGCACTTCTCAACATAAGATAAGTTGAGTTCCAACGATGTTTTACATCCAACTGCAATTTTTTAGGAGAAAAATTCTTTGATTCACAATGTGTTCGAAATTGTGCATTTCGAGTATCCGATGCAGCAATATATTCAAGACAACCTTTCAACCGAGTAATCATTTCTGTAAATTGATTAAATTTGAAACCATCCTGAACAACTAGGTTCAAGATATGACAACAACATCGAACATGAAACAATTTGCCTCTCAATGGTAAATGAGGCATCAACTCGATTAATCGAGAAACAGAAACAGTGTTTGCATTGGCATTATCCATAGACAGGGAAAACACTTTACCCGAAGTCATCCAATCATTTGTTAACTTGTCATACAAAACATTGGCAATGTGTTCCCCGGTATGATACTTGTCCAACAGAATGTAAGAGAAGATTCTCTTTTGAATGCACCAAGTCTCATCGATGTAATGCGCAGTTATGCACATGTAACTAAGCCTCTGGTTCGAAGGCCAGATGTCAGAAGTGAGAGCAATACGGCCAGGAGCACTAAGTAATGCATTTCCAAGTGCATCTTTTTCTTCCTTAAAATATTTAAGGATATCATTTCTAGCTGTGCTCTTGGAAAATAACTTGAACCCAGGATGAAAGGAATCAGTAACATAAAACTCAAAGTACGGGTCCTCCACAAATTGCATTGGCAATTCGCGAAGGATTAAAAGTTTGATTGTGTTTTTGCGAACTCTCGCCTGATTGAGATACGTCAATTTGTAATTTGGCAGCTCACAATCTGGTGTGCCTCTTGAAATGGGTTGTCCCATTAGAAGATTTCGAATTTCTCCTAACACCACAAATATTGCATTTGGCCTTCATTTTTAAGATCTGGAACATCAACAAAGGTATAAAATTTCCAAACCTCAGAGGTTTTATCTCTCTTACAAGTTGATTTTTCAAACGGCAAATCCACTTCGACTGCGGGAGAACCAGCAGGAGCAGATACACCAGAAACAGGAGGATCGACAGTACTAGCAGAAGCTATTTCTCCATGAGCACCACTCTGACTCTCCGTAAAATCAACCTATGTAGAACCACAACCAACATAGAAATGTCATTCTATTAATCTGAGTTCGTGTCAAGAGAACTAAGATAACGAACTTCATCATCGGTTTGTAGGAAAGTCAATTTTCGTTCCGACATTCAATTTCGAACCAGCTTCCCTGAATCACCCATTTTTGTTACTATGTTCTAACAAGAAAGAAGTGTCCACAATTGTGAGAACCATTTAGGCTCTTCATCAATGCGGTGCTTCTAAGTGTTTAAACAAAACATCCTAAAATAGAATGACAAGTGATCCAGTATGAAATCATGAATTCTACAGAGAAGTTTAGAAACATAGAAGTTAGAAACAGAGAAGTTTAGAAAACAAATAAGTTTAGAAACAGAAAACTTCAGGAACATAGAAGTTAGAAACAAAGGAGTTAGAAGAGAAGTTAGAAACATAGAAGTTAGAAACACAGAAGTTTAGAAACCTAAAAGTTTAGAAGTTTGGAAAGATAGAAGTTTAGAAGACAGAGATGTTTAGAAAACAAAAAATCTAGAAAACAGAGATGTTTAGAAAACAAAAAAGTTTTGAAAACAGATAAGTTTAGAAAACAGAGATGTTTAGAAAACAAAAAAGTTTTGAAAATAGATAAGTTTTGAAAACAGATAAGTTTAGAAAAAAATAAGTTTAGAAAAGAGAGATGTTAGCACTTAGAAACAGAGATGTTAGAAAATCGAGTAGTTTTAAAAAAAAGAAAACGGAGATGTTAGAAAACAGAGATGTTAGAAAAAGATATGTTTAAAAAGAAAAGAAGCAGAGATGTTCAACAAAAAAAAAGCAGACAAGTTTTAAAAAAAGAAACAGAGAAGTTAAAAAAACAGAGATGTTCATGATTCTGCTTCTATACTACTAAATACTAATAAGTAATATCTATGAACTATGATCTATCATTTTATCTAATGGTTCTGAAGCAGAACTCTCTGATCTGTTTGATCAGACAGATCGATGGTCAAATCTGTCTGATTAAACAGATCAGACTCAAATGAGATGAGTTCTGTTTCAGAACTAAAAAATAAAATAAAAATTCCACTATTTTGGTTGTGTACATCATCTTACATCGACATCAACCACATAAAAAAGAAATTACATGATAGAAATAGACCTCTCTCTGATCTATTTAATCAGACAGATCAAAGGTTTAGATCTATGATCTGTCTGATCAAACAGATCTGACTCGTTAGAGTCGAGATCTTACACACACTACACATTAATATATTATACAACCTTTAACATGAAACAAACAACAAATAATACCAAATAACAACAAATAATAACAAATAACAACAAATAACATCAAATAAAAACAGGTATGACTCTAAGATGAGTTCGAAGGCTTAACCGCGTCATATGATCCGTAAATCATCGGCGTATACCCATTATGAACATAGCATCTTATCTTCAAGACTTCAACCCCCATGTAGAGATCAGAGAGATGTAGATAGTAGAGATCAGAGAGATGCAGATAGTAGAGATCAGAGAGATGTAGACAGTACAGTAGATGTAGACAGTAGATGAGTAACCGAGAGGTAGATAGTAGGGATCAGAGAGATGACTAACCATAATGAAGCACCAAGGGAGCAGAGAGGCAGCGTCGCAGCAAGAGAGAAGGAAAGACTATAATGAAGTAACCGAGTAACCAAGTAACAAAGAAATATGATTTAGGCCTTTAGGGTTTGTTTCTGAAACGAGAGAGAGAGAGGCGGAAAGAGAGAGAGAGGGGGGTGGTAGATTAGGGTTCGTTTCTGAAACGAGAGGGCTTTTATAGCCGTGGTTGGTTTAATCCAACGACTGAGATATGATTTGAAGGGGCGCCCTATCTCAGC
Organism: Eschscholzia californica subsp. californica; assembly: GCA_002897215.1. Lineage (NCBI taxonomy): Eukaryota > Viridiplantae > Streptophyta > Magnoliopsida > Ranunculales > Papaveraceae > Eschscholzia > Eschscholzia californica. The sequence continues at coordinate 498,239 of BEHA01050247.1, forward strand.
CGTTGGATTAAATAATGACACGCGGATATTATCGGGCTACCTATCGGGCGATATTTCAGGCTTTTTAATTGGACTCCTAATCAGGCTCGAACCCGGACGGACTTTTCGGGTCGGGGCTCGGATTTGAGAGCCTGTCCGAGTCCCGGCTCTATAAGCCCGAGCCATCGGGCCGGGTAAGCCCGGCTCGGGTTGGCTCCGGTCAGTGGTCTCTAACGGTTCGGGCCGAACAGGGCGGACCCCGGGGTTCCGGACCGTTTTCCCAGCCCTAGATAGAGATGAGTTTAATGTATTTTTAGAGTTTCTTCCCATTTGACTACTTCTAAGGAGCTTAAGGTATTATTCATTAATCACCCAAACTTAATTTAAATGGAGATTTGATTGGCTCTTAATTTTCTAAATTGATCTCGATTTTGTTTCTGAGCATTTTTAATTATCAATAAATAATGACTACTTTAACTATTTATAGGGTACTTCATCGTGTAACTCTGCACAATGATGAGGATGATTATTATTTCAGAACGTTACCGGACTATGAGTTGGTACGTCTTCTACTTTACTTTCTTGCATATTTTAAATTTTTCGTATGTTTTAGTACTAAACTATATATTATGTGTAATTTCATAATTAGGAATATAAATAACATGATGTTTCTCATGTAAGTGTTCATCTCTAACTTAGAATACGCAATATCAATGTTGCAGTTTGTTACTCATTTTATTAAGCTACATTTTGAAGTTAGCTTTCACTTTTTATCGACAGGGATGTTTTTGGTATCCACCCGTTTAACTGTACACATTTATTTACTCCTTGTTTAAGTTGTTTACAATTAGATTTTCATTGAATCTTGTAACGAATGGTTAGGGTATCATACTCAAGGCTCTATAAATAGTTTTCCACATTGTTTATTAGCATTTCCGAATCGTAAATGTTACATTTGATTGAAAAATATGATTACATTCTTGATTTTATCGAATGACCATTGTTTCTCATTAAATACTAATAAAATGTTATCTCTTGTTACAGGAAAAGCTGGAGAAGTGAACCCTTGTATGATATTTTTTTTGTTAATATATAGTACGTTGGACTTTTAGATAGGTTGTCGTTAATTAGTTTGGATTGTTTACTAAATATATTACGTTGATATTTTGATAAATCTAGTTGGTAGATATTTTACTTTGACATTTGTATGATAAATGGGTGAACAAGATGATTGACATGTTATTGTATGTCTTTTAGTTATATATATATATATATATATATATATATATATATATATATATATATATATATATATATATTATAAAACGCAATGGTGTTTTTTGAGATGGGTCGTCCATTTATATTTGAGATATTCGCATCCGTCAGATATTCATCGAGAATATTGTAATCTAACCACTAAAATTGAAACTCAAACCCACTAAATCAGAAGTTCTTTAATTTTCTCTCACATTTTTTATAACCACCCACATAAAACCATTATATTCACGACCAAAACTACCCACTCATGTACATTTCTGATTGCAACAAGAAAAACTCCTTAATTTTCTCAATAAATCTAAACTAATTTAAGTAGTTAGATTTGACTTTCTTTCTCTCAACATGGACATTCAGTTTTAGAAACTGAGAAACTGAGTTTGACAAAGAATATGAGAGACCAATCTGAGTATAAGATACTGATTTCTTTCTCTCCTATCTCTTTGTTTTTCAGATTTTTAAGGAAAAATAGATGGAAGAAACAACTATTATAACCTATGTTTCTTTCTGTAATTTTTATTTTATTCTTCAATGAATGTAGTTGATTGTGATATTCATTTACGTTCTTCTTCATCAAAATTTGATTTCCATCTAATGTCTTAATCTTCTTTTTCTTTGTAGTTCATTTATGTTCTTTGGCTTGCAATGGTGTTTTTGATTAATGTTATTTGAAATATCTAATGCGGGTAGAAGTCTATAAGATCACATGTTCTCTCAAAATTAATCTGCGGATACGATTCATTTATTTCCTTCTAAACATTGGAAAGTTAATATAATATGTAAGTTCATGCAAACTTCTTTAATTCATGTGTTTTTCTTTCTCATTGAAATAAATCTACCTTTCCCTCTACTTTCTTCTTATATATCTCAAGTTTTAAAATTCTTATTGATATTGTTTTTACAGGTATATATCTCAAGTTTTAAAACTCATATTGATATTGTTTTTAATTATAATTCGTTTGCAAATTTAATCGGTTCTCATGGTGACTTCCCAAGTTAATATTTGCAAGTGTTCGGGGAAATATCTTCCCCAATTTTTGTAGGTATTTGAATTTCAGCTCAAGGAACAAAATTTCGTGGGTTAGTTGTATTTTGATTACTTTAGTTTATGTACACAACTGTTTGAGAAAATGCTTCCATTTCTATTTTAGAAAAGATGTGGGATAAAACACTTTTGTTTGAAGTTTCCATTTCTATTTTAGAAAAGAGGATGAAATTTTGTTTACACGTTATTCTATAAGTGTTGTTAGTACTAGATTGTTTTTTGTTTGTTATGGATAAAAAGAGCTCCCTCCAAAAGTTTCCCTCCAAAAAGGTGAGCTCACTTTGGCTCATTTTATTCAAATAAAAACATAATAATCCTATTTTATTCAAATAATATAACATTAACTACCCATGTTAATTAACATAACCTCCTCCATCTACGATTAAATAAGCATTTTTGGCTCGTTCAAAACAACGGAAGCTTCGGCAGCAATAATAGCAAGGAAACTTGGAGAAGTATTGGGCTAGAAAGCTAAGAGGTTTCCGGCGATATCACCGCTTCATAGTGAGACAGGACGGTTTTCTCTAGGATTAGATATGGCTGAAGACATGAGAGATGTATTTATATGAAAGGGTGACTCTAAATCTATGGTCGAATTTTTGTCGAGTGACAGTACAACGTTACCGTGGCGCTTATCCAACGAGATTCCAAATATACGTGGACGGTTGACATTAGTACGTGTGGACTTCGGATTTTTGCCCCAGGAATTGAAATTTGGCTGCTCATAACTTTGCATCTAACGAATTAGCCCTACGAGCTAAATCAATACAATCCGGTCTATTCTGTTAACTTTTTCTTTATTCGAATTTGTCAGCGGGTTGAAGGGACCCTACCCTGTACAAAGAGGGACTATAAAGGAATCAAACAAACTAATGACACTGAACTTCAAACTCAACAAATGAAAGAATCATCAAACTCTAAAAAAAAACTCTGAAAAACCTCAAAATTCACTTATGTTTAACTCTTATTGTTCCCTGCTTATCTTCCTTCACAATCTTCTCTAGTTCAAGCGGTAATGTATTCGGTTCTAGTTCCACACATCCCGAGTCCGGTTTCATTTTCGATAGATAGTCAGCTGCTTGGTTTATTTCGCGATAAACATGGGTGATGGAACAATCCTCCATGGTGCGCCACATAGCCCTAATCTCACGTACCAATCGTTCAATCTGCCAAGGTGGATGACTCTCAGTATCTGTTAAAATCTGAACAGCCATTGAGGAGTCGGTGGCGATCTTAACACGTGAAATTCCAAATTTATTAGCAAGTAGTAATCCCAACCGGATACCCTGCATTTCATGGGTTATCGCGGAAACTTTTGGTGTCCGTGCCGCTGCTGCAACGATGACGTCCCCTTGATTATTTCTCAATATTGCACCATAACCACCTGATTGCTCGTCAAAAGCCCCATCTGTGTTAATAAGAATTTGGTCTAAAGATGGTCCAACCCATTGACATGTTGTTGCTGCCTTGAACCTAAGTGGAATTGCCAAGTTCCATTTGTCAAGAATCTGTTGGGCCCCATCACAGCCACTCGGTTTATTCCTCCAACCAACCACCTTTATCTTGATGTCACGCACAACATCCATGAAAAGTAGTTGCTGAGTCTTTTCCTCCATTCGAAAGATTCGATTATTTCGTTCTTTCCAAATATAATAGAAATAGCCATTAAAAACTAAACTCCCAATTCTGCCCAGAACTGTATTGCCGTGAAAAGTGGCTACACTCCAATCAATTTCATCAGACCACTGGCCGGTATGATTCCTAGATACACCCAATAAATCAAGTAGTTTCGACCAGATTTGAAGTGAAAACGGACATTGAAAGAAAAGATGTTCATCTGTCTCCGCTGCCCCCCGACACAATGGACATACATCATCCACTTCGAGCCCCCAAGCATGCAATTTTGTTTTTGTTTTTAGGCCTCGTTTCAAAGCAACCCAAGTGATGAAAGAATGTCTCGAGATTCTTTCCTGACACCAGACCAATTTAGACCAACTGACCTGGTCCCCTTTCCTCCTTATAGAGTGATATGTATCCCTCGTAGTGTATTGTCCTGAACTTGTAACTTTCCGGACAACCATGTCTTTCTCCAATCCACCTATCTCGACTTCATTTAAGGAGTTAAAGACCCCACCAAAATTCAGCCGAAGTTGGTCAGAAATAGCCCACCTTCCATTCGTTAAGAATTCTGAAACTAAGGCGTCCTCCCTTACGTTTGTATCAAACCGTCTATTAGCAATAAGGTAATCTGTTAATGAACCCATTGGATGCCAAACGTCCCTCCAAAAATAGGTATTAGAGCTATCATGGATCAAGTACTGTACCAAATCTCTAGCCAAGTTCTTACAACCGAATATCCTTCTCCAACACCACGAACAACTCTTCGGAAACTTCAGTTATGCTTAGTTCTTTCTTTTACACTTTTAGTCCCCTTTGGTTTATTATATTAAGGACTATTTTGTCAAGGCCAATTAGTGCAAGTTTAATTTATCTTCAAAAAAAAAATGTCCACAAATTAGTTCTGGTGTGGTTTGTGGGACAAAAAGAGAATTGAGGATGGGATACTCCTAACAGAATGGTTGTGGGGTCTTCAACAACTCACCTGGAATGGTCCATCGGTTTTCCATTAACGATATTTAGCTGGATGCGCATAAACGCCATAATTATATAGATTTCTTTGTCAGCTGGATCACTCAAATCCAGGTCTAACCACACACACACACATATATATATATACTCCATTGACAGCAGGATCCTCTCGCAATTAGAAGTTGGAGTTGATTTGGTATGATTAAAGTAATCTTATGACACTTTACATTCAATTAAAATTGTTACCATTTAGACTTTTTTTTTTTTATTTGTTGTTGAAGATGCCTTTTAGACTTTAGTGACCTCTTAGTAAAATAACGGCGTAATGGTCATGTAAAGGGTTATTTCCCGAATAACTCCTAGTTTATGACCTGCTTCCCGTCTAGTTTTTTAGTTCATCGAAAATCTCAGATAGTCTCCTTTTTGTTGTTATCGTCCATTGACCGTTAAAGTCATATCTTCAATTCTAAAATTATCCTTTTTTTAATTCTTTCACATCCACTCTATTGAGTCTTTCCCTCTCACTAGAAACTCTCACATCATCTCTTTCTCATTTAGACAGAGATAGTCTTTTAGAGCCAGAAAGTTTTCTTCTCAAGCAAGGGATGTCAATAAATCCCTTTTGTGAAATTGCTTTAGAATATTTAAGAAGCGTTATAAGGTCGCCAGAAAATTTAGTTGGCTGGTGACCTTCGCCGAAAAAGATGATGAGGTGGCGAGAGATGATGTGGAGAAGAAGTCTCATCCCCATTTAGTTATTATTTTATTTATCTCCCAATTAATTATTCTTTTAATCATCCCCAAATTGAGAGCATCACTACTCGTGCCCTAGGCTGAAGAAGAAGTCTCTTCAAAGCTAGGCAGGGGAAATTAATGAATGCCATTCACCTTCATCAATTAGACTATTATCTTCTACTCCCATCCAAAGTTCTCACTGCGATTCACCCTCATCAGATTTTTTTCTCTCACAAGATTTCACTATAAGGTAAGAATTTTATGAGATGCTTGTTTTTTTTTTTTTTGAAACCCTAATGTATGATGTTAGGAATTTTGCCTTTAGAATTATAACTAGAAGAACTTAAACTATAAAAATCAAACTATAGAAACTAGAAGAACTCAACCAATCGCCATTGTGTTTTTTTTTGCATTATAATTTGGTTTTGCCTTTGTCTTGATTTTTTGTTCTTACTTTTTTACTGTTCTGTTTAAAGCATATATGGAAGGAAAATTTATCGATGTAGATTCTGATGAAGATCTTAGTTCTGAGAATGTTGTTGAAGAAAATGATTGTGGACTCGAAGAAGAATGTGTTGAAAGTAAAGAGGATGTCGATGGTTTGAGATATAATAAATTAGAATTATTGGAATTACTGAAGGTAGGGACAGTACACGATAGTGTTGAATTTGTGTTTGAACTTTTCAAGAGATATGCTCTTTTATCAGGATTTCCCGCAAAGAAAAGGACTAGTAAAAAAGATCATAGTGGTTTGCTTCGATGGGTTACTTTTTCATGTGGTAGAGAAGGAAGACCTAAAAGTACTTCTTCTAATTGCTGAAATCCGAAACCATCGTCCAGGACAGGTTGTTTAGTTAAGATAAGAATAACACTTGAAGGCGATGAGAAATGGAAAGTAACGTCTTCATTTCTTGACCATAACCATCCTCTCAGTCCGAGCAAGTCTAGATTTTATAAATGCAACAGAAATATCAAGCCATCAGTAAAGAGAGCTTTAGAATTGAATGATAAAGCGGGAATTCGAGTGTGTAAGAATTTTGGAACGATTGTTGAAGATGCGCATGGCTATGAAAACTTAACTTCAACGCGAAAAGATTGTCAGAATTACCTAGCTAAAGTTAGGCGACTACGCCTCGGTGAAGGTGATGTAGTTGCAGTTCAACGTTATTTCTTGAAGATGCAATCAAAAAATACAGATTTTTTCTATTGTATGGACCATGATGAAAAAGGTAGATTGAAAAATTTGTTTTGGGCAGATGGAAGGAGTAGGAAATCTTACAGAGAATTTGGAGATGTTGTCACGTTTGACACCACTTACTTGACTAATAAGTACGAAATGCCGTTTGCTCCGTTTGTCGGGGTAAATCATCATGGTCACACAATATTACTTGGGTGTGGTCTCATTTCAAATGAAGACACAGACACATTTGTTTGGTTGTTTCAGGCATGGCTCGCTTGCATGGATAATTGTCATCCTCAAGGAATCATCACGGACCAATGTAAGGCAATGCAAAATGCCATTGCAAAAGTCTTTCCTAATACTAGGCATAGATGGTGTTTATGGCATGTTCTCAAGAAATTGCCTTTAAAGTTTGGTAGTAATAAACAAAGAGATCAAATCAGTTCGAGATTGCAATGTTTGGTTTATGATTCTCAAGACCCTAGAGAGTTCGAAGAAGGTTGGATTGAAATGATTGACAAGTATGGTTTGCAACAACATAAGTGGTTGAACAAATTATACGAAGATAGACATCGTTGGGTTCCAATTTACCTTAAAACCAGCTTTTGGGCAGGCATGTCAACTACACAACGAAGTGAAAGTGTGAATGCCTTTTTTGATGGTTATGTTCATCACAAAACAACTCTAAAGCAATTTGTTGAACAATATGGTCGTGCACTAAGAGATAAAGCAGAAAAAGAAGCAGAGGCAGACTTTAGGTCATATGCACACAAAATACCTTGTGTGACTAGATTTTCCATGGAAAAACAAGCCCAACAAGTGTACACTACTGAAAAATTTAAAGTATTTCAAAATGAGTTGGTTGAATTGTTATATTGCAAAGAAATTCATACCCACCGAGATGGCATGCTTACCGTACATGATGTACGAGCTGATATTATCATTGGAGACGGTGTAAAGAAAAGAATGGTTTATAAGGTATATTGCAATCAAACAGGTGGTACTATACATTGTAGTTGTTTTATGTTTGAGTCCAAGGGTTTATTGTGTAGGCATTCTATATTAGTGCTGCTTGATCTTGGTATTGACTTCATTCCTGAGAAATACATTCTTCGTAGATGGAGAAATGATGTGACGAGAGCACATACAAAGGTGCCTATTGGATACGATGACTGGACATTAAGTGAAAACCTTCGTATTTATGATCGACTTTGTCGAGCCTTTACTGAACTTGCAGATTTGTCATGTGATGATGATAGACGTTGTGAACAATACATTGAGTGGGTAGAGAATGAGAAAAAATCTATACCTTTGTTTAAAAGAAATGGTAATCCACCTCCTATGTCAAGAGCCAATATAGATAGTCATTTAAGTGTTGATGTTAATGAAGAAATCTTGCTCGATCCAAATTGTGTTAAGCGTAAGGGACGACCTCGTACGAAACGGTTACAGTCTACACTTTTTACCAAATCGAAGAAAAATGATGTGTCAAGTAAGAAGAAAAACAAGGTTAGTTATTGTATATATATGACTTTTTTTTTTCATTATTGTTAAGTATTTTTAACATCTCCGTATATTAAAATAAACTTGTTTTAGGAGGGTGAATCATCACATGATGCAGAATTTCATGCTACACAAGAAATCCCTCGTTATGATGATCCACGAGATGTAGGATTCATTGTTTCTCAAGAAAGTCGTCATTATGATCAACAAGATGTGGGGTTCAATACTACTCAAGAAAGTCATTCATATAATTACTATGGTTACGGTTATGGAAGTGTACGTATTTTTTTCATTACCTTTAGTTTTTAAGTTGTTTTTCATTTAATATGTTGGGTTGCAATTGATGCAGATGAACATGAATGGGAATCATGATATCAGCCAACAACATGAGAATGGGTCGTATGCAGCACCTTCTTACAATTTTGGAGCATTGCTAAAACAAATGGAACCTAAATAGAAAAGACAAAAGCTCTAGATTCTTTTGTTATGTTTTGAATCATTAGATATCATATTTTGGTTCTTTTTGTCATGAGTTGAATCGTTTTTTTATAGAACAGATACTAGATTGAAGAATGTTAAGAGGAAGAAACTGAAGGATCTTCGAGTGCAAAATTGAATCTATTGTTCATGACACTCAAATAGGGTGTTTGAGGGGGAATTTTTTATTTTTGATGTCTGTATTTTGATGCATTGGATTATACAGAGAGAGATTTTTCTGAATACTTAGTATTTTGACCTTGTTTGAAACTAGTATGGTTGGGTTTCTTTCAACTTTGAATGCACTATTTTGCTGAGAAATTAAGTGACTTCAATTTAACAAAGAAACAAAACTAGGGTTAAATAAGATTAGTGGACTTCTGTTCTCCATACCAGACCAGAAACGTTCTAGATTTGGGGATGAATAAAATAGTACTAAGTGGGGATGGGCATGAATTTAAAAGAATAATTAATTGGGAGGTAAAAAAATAATAATTAACTGAGAATGAATAAAATAATGACTAATATGGGGATGAGTTAAAAGGCAGGCTTCAGCTTTACAAGGTTGTAAAGCTAGGCACTTCCACTTTGTCGTCTTGTCCAAGTGGACAAGACGGTTCAAGTGGAAGTTTGCCCAAGACGGGCTGCCTAGCTTTATTCTTTTCTTAAATGATTCCATTTAGGCCCCCTAGTTTGTTCTGAAAAGGTTAGAATTTTTTGATAATTAACTCATATTTGAAAGGAGGTTAATTTTGAATTTGCAAAATAACTTTTGTAAGAAGGGCAATTATGGAAACAAAAAAAAAACTAACCATTAAAAATAACTGACGGTGTTCACAAAAAGAGATCAATTTTGAATTTACGAAAAACAAGAGGTCAAAAAGGAAAATAGTCACAAAATAGGAGACCTAACAGAAAATAACGAAAACCTTACTAATTAAAAGGCATTTTCATTATGTTCTTTTTACTCTTATTTTTTTTGTTGCAAATACTTTAAAATTAATCAACAAGCGAGATAAAAAGTAGAACTGTGGTCCAAATGTAATTACACTTATGAATTCTAGTGCATTAGCTAAATCGTCAGCCAGATCGTTGCCTTCGCGAGGAATTTGAGAGAATCCGACGCCATTAAAATGTGGGACCAGATTCTTTTAACATCACTGGAAGTAAACTTACAACCTCTATAACTTTACTAGTTTATTTTGTAAATCCTTAAAAGATGAAGAAAATGTCTCCATGAAAGAAGATAAAATTCTTCAATTTCCACTTAAAGTATTTTTTTTTTTACAAATTCTAAAGTAGGGATTGATGAGGAAAAACCAAAATTTTTTTTTTTCGTATTTGATTTTTGATTTTCTGATGTGAAAAAAAGTAAATAAGATCAAGAAGTAAGGTCGTGTTCAACATAAAATTTCGTGGCAAAATTTCAAAATTGTGTACAGCGATTTTCAGAGGCCGTGCCTTCTGGGGAAAAAAAGAATCTCTAGGCATAAAAATTTAGTCAATAAACATTGGCTTAGGGGGCATATTTTCCTTTTAGTCCAAAAATTGACTTGATCAAACATTGCCCTCTGATCTTCGTCATCTTTCTCTCTCTTATGTTGCATTCTCTCTTTCGTTCTTTTACCCTCTGTCTATTTCTCATTGTTTCTCTTTCTTTCTCCCCCTCTCACACAAACATAGTTTTGTCGAAGGGGACATTTCCGTTTGCCTGAGATGTGTGAGAGAGAGAGGGAGATGTCGAGTGAGAGAGAGAGAGAGATGTCGAGTGAGATAGAGGAAAAAAGTGACCTAGAGAGAAACAATAAGGGTTATAGGGAGATGGAGCAGGAAAAAGAAAGAAGAAGAAAGAAAGCGGGAGAAGAAAATAAAGCTAAATAGTGAGAGATATAGGGCAATAGTGAGAGAGAGGAGATGAGAGAAAAGAGGTGGCAGTGGTGGTCGTAATGGTGGCGGTGGGAAGCGTGGTGATGAAGGTGAAGATGAAGATTATGACGCAATGTCTGATCAAGTTAATTTTTAGAGTAAAAAAAAGTATCCGCTCGAAAATATAAAAAAAAAACATGAATTCCCTAAATAATTTATTCGCCGAAGATTATTTTTTATGCCCCAAAGCCACGGCCTTTTGAAATTATATACCATGAAATTTACAAAGTAAAAATAGCTTTTGAATTTTCTAATTGGGGAGAAGGAAATCAAATTATTTATGTTTCTTGTATTTTGCCAAATGCTAAACGAAGTTGCATAATTGCTCCACAAAGTTATTTACTAGACGTAACCTCTTTTTTTTTTAATTAAATTGCTAAGCAACACGCGAAGTTGTTTTGTTGGTTTATGTAACAAATATTATGTTGAATCTTAAATTGCTAAAACATAAAAACTATTTACTGGACCCAATTTTTTTTTGTTAAATTACAAAATAAAACTAAAACCTATTGTATTGGTGTTATCAGCAAATAATTTTTTTTTTTTTTTGAAAAATCGACATTGATACATCATGAAGATGTGATAAGCACGACAACTGTCAAAGTTAACCTGAAAGAGGCCTAAATCCCAACAACATAAAAGAGGCCTAAAGCCCGACATACTTATTACGTTAGTTGTACCTTTACTCCACTTCAATAACCATGGATTCCACTTCCCATGGGAATCGAACCTAATCCAAGTTTTTGGAGTTTATGTCGACACTTTGAACCACTTGGGCAACCAAGTGTTGACGTTATCCAACAAATATTATATTGAGTGTAAGAGGCAGTTTCTAAAAATTGAAGAGGAGGTTTAAGAGGCAGCAATAGGCAGTTTCCAAATTGGGATGGTTTCTAATTTTTTGGCTTATAATATATATAAATAGGGGTTGAGTGCTTTGTAATCAACACATCAACACAAGCAACAACAACTCTTCTTTAGAGAGAGCTAAAGAGAGAGAGCAAGTGAGAGATAAATTTTTGTTCATAGTTTTGAGCGGTGTTTAATTTCTCGGTTGTCGAAGATCTAGTATAGAAGGTTAAATTCTATACGGTACCATCTTGGGACGAACTTGCGGGTTGTGTTAGTCGTCTTCATCTATCCTTCAATAAAGATTTCTTGTTCGCCCGAGGACGTAGGCTTTAAAGCCGAACCTCGTTAATTTCTGTTCGCATATTTGATTTTGACTTAGCTTTTCGATTCATCTTCGTAGTCGGATCAATTTCTAGGATAGGTTCGATAGCTTCCGCGACTTTTAGTTCTAACATTGAGAATCTTAAAAAAAACATTACTCCAATTTAACCCGAAAAATGATGACTATAAAATAAAATTTCTTTTTAAAGATGATTACTTATTTGACTCTAGCTCAATTTATTTTTTTAATTTCATGTTGAAAAGGATTACTAATTTGACTCTAGCACAATATAATTTTTTATTCTATATAACCTTAAAATTGCACAAAAATTGTTATAGAAAAATCATTGAAGAACCCCGTTAAATTAGACAGAACTATGTCGAAGGTACCTTATATCTCTCTTTTACTCTTAAGAAAAAATATATTCTCTATACATATTTTTTGCGTCGAAAAATTATATTTTGAATCATTAATTATTAATGTATTGCTTAATGGAATTAGTTAGATAAACACATAAGTAATCCGAATGCACATATAAAGCGGACTTCGAATATTGTAATCTCTGATTAACTAAATATAAGTTATCCACCACTAAGAGGAGGTGGCCCAATACAACTAAAAATTGTTGCATTTGCTATATCTAATAAGAGAAATGTCTTCGTCAAGGTAATTTTGAAAGAAAATGTTCAAATTCCACGATTATATATAGCTAGGTTCAAATCGCTATTGTCAACCTTGTGCATTCGAATGGATCTATTGAGTTTTACCTCGAATTACAGCATAGGATGCTCTGATTGGAATATACTTATTTTAATTATTTGTTAATATTTGATTATTTTTTTAGCTCAATATTCGATTAATTTTATTTATGAATAATTAATTCTGCTAATCTTTTCCAAAAGAAAAAAATTGAACCTCAAAATCTTTTAATAAGAGGAAAATTCAGTTATATTTAATTTTTAAAATTTTTGGTGGTTTTTTTAATAAATCGACTCCGTTTAAGTTAAACCATGGAAAGAGGCTTAAAATCCGACAAAATTGCACTTTCAGTGGATCAAACATGGGACCTCTACATTGCAAAGTAATGCATTAACCAACTAGGCTACCAATTGTTTACAATTTAAACAATAATTTTAATTAGTTATTTTTGTTTAATAATTTATTTGAGTAAAATAGAATTGTGTGTCCTATGGAGAAAGAAATTTGGTTACATGTGATTTTTGTTTTTGGTGTTGGTTGCCACATTATTTTAATTAGTTATTTGAGTAAAACTAGAGTTGGGTATAGTGTCATCCTGTATTTTTCATAATCTCCCCTCTTCCAGTGTGAGGGTAATATCGGAATATATAGATCCACACCTATAATAACAGGAAGGCATTGCCACTCGCAGAGCTATCATCGTGATTTTCCTCCCAACTGTTCTATATAGCGGTCAACAAGACTGTGAGTTCCAAACACTCTGTTGGATAGTCGGCAAACTTGTTCGATCGGAAAGGTTACCGGAAAATGTGTCCGAAGAAGCAGAAGCAACAGAGCTCTAACAATGAAGTTACAGAAACTTGCTCAAAATCCGATAAAAATGGAGTTGATTGGAGAGAAGAAGCAATCAACGGCGGATCTTTAAAACGAGTAGATCTTCATAAAGGAATCAACGGTTGGAGTTCACCACCAGGAGATTTATTCAATTTACGAAGTAAAAACTTCTTCAAGAAGAAACAGAAATCTCCATCTGGTGATTATCTTCTTAAACCGTCAGGAGTAGATTGGCTTCAATCAACATCAAAACTCGAAAACGTACTCAGTAGATCAGATAACCGAGTCATGAACTCACTCAGAAAATCAAAATCAAAATCTTTCATTTTCGCTGTTAATCTTCAAATTCCAGGTAAAGAAACTCACAGTTCAGTATTCTATTTTTCTACTGATGAGCCGATTCAAATCGGATCACTTCTTTATCGTTTCGTTAATGGAGATGATTCGTTTCGTAATCAAAGATTTAAACTTGTGAATCGAATAGTTAAAGGACCTTGGATCGTTAAAACAGCTGTTGGAAATTACTCAGCTTGTTTATTAGGTAAAGCTTTAAATTGCAAGTACTTTAGAGGTGAGAATTATTTGGAAATTGATGTTGATATTGGAAGTTCAGCTATTGCTAGTGCAATTTTGCATTTGGCTTTAGGTTATGTAACGGCGGTTACAATTGATATGGGGTTTTTGATTGAATCACAAACTGAAGAAGAATTACCTGAGAAATTATTAGGTGCTGTTAGAATTTCTCAGATGGAAATGTCATCGGCGACTTTTGTTGAGCCGGAAATGGAAGTAACAACTCCTGCAGCAACTATAACGGCTGTTAGTAATGGTGGTGGTGGTGGCAAAGGAGGGAAGAATTGTTGCATGGGGTTAGGTTTTTCAAAGGTGAATCATCACAGTGAGGAACAGGCAGAGATATCTGGTGGTGGTGGAGGTGGTGGTGGTGACGTTGACTTGCGAAAAGAAGGTTAAGTTTAGGGTTTTGAGTTTGGGGGATTTATCTTCTTTCTCTGATATTTGAAGTTCTAAAAATTATGGATTTTAGATAACAATAACTTCGGTAGAAGAGATCAGAGATTGGATTTGTTTTTCTTTTTTTTGTCAAGGAGATTTGTTTTTCTTTCTTATTCATTGTATTTCCAAATTAAATGACAAAAAATGTTTAGTTTCTTCATACAGTAGTTGTTATTACTCCTATGGATCATATTACTAGTAGTCCAAAATCAACATAAAATTCCTAGAGGTCACACTTTAGTTAGGTTTTTTTTTTTGGTGAACACGTTTAGTTAGGTGGTTAGTCTTACTATAGTTGGATTTAAAAAAAATTCATTAGTCAATGTCCTTAAAAAGAAATTCAGATTTAATTTAATATTTTAATTTTCTTCACGGAGAGGAGGTTTTGATTTTTTTTAGGTCGGTGTTACGGAGAAATAAAGAAATTTTCCGGGGTGTGAAGTTTTGGGTAGAAACAAAAAAAAATTAGAATTTTTTTTTGTCCCAACAAAACCATCTTTTTCAGCTTCTTCCTTTCACCTACCACCATCATCTCCGGCAACTTCCATCATTTCCGGTGACAATTTTTTTTTTGTTCTCCTCTCCATCTCCGGCGAAGGGTCCTCCCCTTCGCCGAAGCTCTGGTTTCCAGACGAAACCAGATCTGGTTTCGTCTGGAAACCAGACGAGTCTGGTTTGAAGAAACAAACCAGACGAGCTCTGGCGAAGGGGCTCCTCCCCTTCACCGGAGAAATTGAGAAGAAAGAGAGAACAAGAGAAGAGAGAGAAGAGAGAGAAAGAGAAGAGAGAGAAGATGATGAAGTCGCCGGCAACATCCGCCCGACGACTTTTTGCCGACGATATTAAAGGTGTGTTTGGTTTAATTTTTTATGGTTTCTACCGTCTTCTCCAGAAATTTTTCTGCTTTCCCCAAAACAGTGACTTTTTTTAACACTTTCTACAATTCCGCCGAAAAAGTATAGGAAAATCTGAAAAAGAGTACCCAAAAAAAAAAGCCACTATCCCAAGCAAGTGGGATGTATACGGGAGAAGAGAACCCATGATCCCACATAGGGTTTCAAGCAGGAGACTTGGGCTACCCCATCCATCTCAACTTATAGTAGGGTGCATAATATTATGTCCTTTTCCAACTTACTTGAAGTTAAAGTAGTCCATCTCAGTATATCATAGTAGATAAGAATCCCATAATCACTGTAGGTCATAAATTCCTTTTCTTTAATCTATTCTCAGATTTTCTTCTTGCTCGATTCTTCATTTCGATTTTTCGATACCTCATAGTTATTTTCTTGTCCTAGCTGAAATTGTCGCATCAACAATTTCATTATCAGACATAAACTAGTTAAATGCAACCACGGATTTTCTAGCAATAGGAATTATACTTTTCCTTTTTCTGCAAAAATAGGAAATTAGGTAAGGTTGATTTGGAAATGCAAAAACTTGAGGCGTCACTTAGGTCAAAATAAGTGAAACGAAAATGTCTCAGCAATCGACAAAGTTGGATGAATTTCAATCAGACGGTTAGATTAACACCACTTTCTCTCTCTTGATGAAACAGGGTGATTGTGAGGCGTTGAATCGTAATTCACGCCAAGTTCACGAAATTTGTGTGATAATATTTTATTTTATTTTGTTGAGAGATGTGTGATAATATTTAGGTAGTAGTACGTAGTAGCTCTTGTTTGAAAGTTAGAAACTAAAAAACATGATTAAAAGAATGAAATTAGCTAACAGAAAATCTACCCAAATTCTTCTGTAGTTCTGTTCAAACATTCTAAAGTTTCATAAATATCTCTCACCTGAGGGTGTGATCCATCTCCAGCAACAAATCCATGAAACCCTTTTCTTGTTTCAATGCAGCTCCATCCTGGTTTCTTCTTTCCCTTAATATGCTTCTCACTTCTCGCTCTTTCAGCTTCTTCCCATCTCTCAGCACTGCAATGAAGATTACCCAACAAAGTATTATAACCAGCATTATCAGGCTCCAGCTTCATAAGATTTTTAGCTGCATAAACACCGATTTTCGTATCCGAATAAACCCTAGAAGCAGAAAGAAGAGCACCCCATATTCGACTATCGGGTTTTATATCCATTTTCTCAATGACCTCAACTGCTTCTTGAAGTTTTCCAGATCGACCAAGAAGATCTACCAAACAAGTATAGTGATTTATATCTGGTTTAAGGCTGAATCTCGAGTTTATGTAACTGAAAATCCTATAACCTTCATTAACTAGGCCAGAATGACTACAAGCTGATAACAAACTTAAGAAAGTAATACTATTTGGTTTAACTCCTTTTTCTTGCATTTGATCAAAAGTTTGCAGAGCTTCGATACACTGTCCATGGCTACTATGAGCTTCAATCATTGAACTCCAAGCTACAACATCTTTAATAATCATTCTGTCGAAACATCTCTTTGCATAAGTTATGCTTCCACATTTCGCGTACATGTTAAGGATTGAAGTTTCCATGGCTGTCTTTTCTTCGTCAGAGATGTAATTTATGTTCTTCAAGACAAGTCCATGAACTCCTTTACCCAATTCAAGAGCACCCAAATGGGTATATGCAAAAACTAAGTTTCTTAATATTTCAATCCCAGTTTCCATGTTTGCTATTTGCATTTGTTGAATCATTTCGATTGCCTCGATCGAATAACCATTTTGAATGAAACCTGAAATCATAGCACTCCAAGTAATGTTGTTCCTATGAGGCAGTTCTTTAAACAATCTAACTGATATCTTGATTTCTCCACACTTAGCATAAAAATCAACTAAAGAAGTCTGTAAAACAATGTCACAAAATCCTGTTTTAACTGCATAACCATGGATTTTTTCGCCTTGAAGCAGATTTCCAGACTTGGCCAAAGCTGAAATAACCAAAGTTAAGGTCTCGACACTCGGTACGACTTCAGTTCTCATTTCTATGAAACTATTAACTACTCTATAAGAAGACTTCTCTTTCATAGAAAAAGCCGAAATCATGATATTCCATGATATAACATTCTTGTTTTCTATTTCATGAAACATAATTTCCACCCCTTCGAAATTTCCTATCATACTATACATAGTTAAGATTGAATTACAAACACAGAGATTACTATCTAAGCCTTTCTTGATCACATAACAATGAAGTTCTTTCCCATGAAACAGATTTTTTGAAACTGAACAAGCTCTAAACATGATCAGCATTGTAACCGAATTAGGCTCCAAACCCTCTATCAACATTTCACTAAACAATCTAAAACTATCAATTATATTACTAATTGAAACATAACCTGAAATCAATGTAGTCCAAGAAACCAAATCTCTGAAAGTCATTTCTTCAAACACTTTGCAAGCAGAGCTAATAGAAAAATGCTTACAATAAAGTTCGATTAAAGTATTGCACAAATACAAATCTTTTCCAAATCCCATTTTAATTCCAATACAATGAATCATTTCTCCATATCTGAGATGATCAGGAAGCAAAGAAATTGCTCTATTTAATAAAGGAAACGTGAAATTATCAGGAGGAACACATGATTCTCGCATTTGTTGATATAGAAAAAGAGATTGGTTGAAAAATCCAGAATCCACATGGGATTTTATGATCAAATTCCAAAAGTAAGTAGTGGGTTTTGGAATAGATTTAAAAACTAAAACAGCACTATTAAGATCGGAGAAATGGGTATAAAGAGTAATTAGATTTGGAGCAAAAATGGAGATTGGTTGTTCGAATTGGGTACAGATTAAATGAGCGTGGATTTGTTTGAGTGTTTTCATATTAGTGCAAGAACTCAGAATGGTATTGGTTTGATGACGATGATGATGAGTTGTTAAGTAATGGAAGTGATGTAAGAGAGATAATCTGAGAGTGGAGATGAATGGGACATTTTCAGAAAGAGGAGAACGAAAGAAGCGGCGAGGAGAAGATAATAAGCCATGAAGAATCTTCGGAATCTCGTCGTCGAAGAAGAAGAATGAATTATTTGCGAATTCCCTAGTTTCCAACGGCTATTGCTTCCGGTGTCTCGTTTCCAAAGGATTCTCGGTCTCTTAAAGAGTCCTTTTTCTAGGTCACCCATGTAAAGTTTGTCCGCTACTAAAAGCATAGCAAAAGGACTACGGGCGTCACTACTAGGAGGGGACCCAAAAACTGAAATACTATAGGCGTCGAAAATTATCCAACCACCGGACTCCCTAACCGCAAATTCGTAACATGTGCATAAGTCGGACAATCAAAGATCCTCAAGTTTACCTTCTTTAACATGTGCATAAGCCGGACAACCAAAGATCCTCAAGTTCTCATAATTACCAGGATAACCAGACCATACTTCATTAGGAGTTTTACACTCAACAGATGTATAGGGTGAAATATTCACCAGATACGCTGTCGTGTTCACTGGTTCAGCCCAGAACACCTCCGGCAACCCTGCATTCGAAAGCATACAACGAGCTCGTTCCAATAGAGTTCTGTTCATACGTTTCGCCACCCCATTCTGCTGTGGGGTTTTCTGATCGTATGGTGTCTCACTATCCCTTCGTCTACACAGAACCTATCAAATCGTTTCCGCAAAATTCCATGCCATTGTCAGTCCTCTAGTGTTTGATCGATTCTCCAGTCTGCTTCTCGATCAAGGTCTTCCACTGCTTGAACTTGACGAATGCCTCATCTTTGCGTTTCAGTATGTAGACCCATACTTTCCTGGAAAAATCATCTATCAAGGTTAACATGTATCTACCCCCACTATGTGAGCTGATCCGAGAGGGACCCCAAATATCTGAACGGATGTAATCCAAAGTTCCTTTGGTATTGTGAACCACTGTACTGAACTTTACCCGACATTGCTTCCCGAAGACGCAGTGTTCACAGAATTCTAGTTTTCCAACCTTCTACCCACAGAGTAAACTCTGGTTGCTCAGTATAGCCATCCCCCTTTCACTCATATGCCCTAACCGTATATGACATATCTTGGTAGTCTCAACTTCCTTGTCTGATGATGATACCGCTACAGATTCGGTAATTGTGTTACCCTGTAGCACATATAGACCATTCTTTTTCAACCCCTTCATAACTGTAAGACTCCCCTTAGAAATCCGAAGAGCACCACCTTCACCAACATATTTGCAACCATTATCATCCAGAGTTCCCAAAGAGATTAGATTTATCTTCAAATCTGGAACATGTCTGATGTCTGTTATAGTCCTCACAACACCATCGTGCATCTTGATCTGAATAGTACCAATTCCAACCACCTTACAAGGAGCGTCGTTTATCATTAATACCTTACCGCCGTTAATGACTGTGTAAGTGTAAAACCATTCCTTATGAGGACATAAATGGATTGTACAACCAGTATCCAAAATCCACCTATCTTCTGCGAAACAGGCATTGTTCGCCATAACCATAGTTTCATGACACCATCATCTTCTTCGATGACTGCTGCCTCTGTTGGCTTCTTCCTAAGCTCAGGACAATTCCTTTTGAAGTGCCCCCTCCTTCTTACAGTTAAAGCATCTGTACTTCTTAGGTTTCGATTTAGACCGTGAACGACCCTTCCCATCGACCACATGCTGCGACCTTCCCCTTACAACCAAACCATCTCCTTAGCTGCTTTCTTCCATTGAACTCCGTTTTAACTCCTTCGAGTTCAATGCTGCTTTAACATCCTCAAAGGTTGTAGTTGTTTTACCAGACATAAAAGAATCAACAAAGCTTTCATATGATGGTGGCAGGGGTGTAAGCAATAGTACTACCTTATCTTCTTCTTCGAATTTGACATCTATATTTGTCAAAATCTAAGAATACTCGGTTGATTTCATCCATATGGTCTTTCAACGATTCCCCTTCTACCATCTGTAAACTAAATAATTTCTTCTTTAGATACAAACGATTAGTTAGAGATTTTGTCATATACCTTGTCTCTAGCTTACTCCATATCCCATCGGCTGTAGTTTCCGTCGCTACTTTCCGCAAGACCTCATTGCTCAAACAGAGTAGAATCTGACCATGAACTCTCTTCATGAGATCTTCCTTTTCTGTTTCTGAAAGTTATTCAGCGAGTGCAGCCTTCCCATTCAACGTCTTCAGCAGACCCTGTTAAACTAATACTGCTCGCATCTTAATCTTCCAAAGATTAAAATCGTTACTTCCATCGAACTTCTCTATCTCGTATTTTGCCATCACAGAAACCTCAAAACCTTAGCTCTGATACCAGTTTGTTATGCCAATCGGGGTTAATGTGAACAATACGAGTAATAAAAAACAAGCAATATGAATAGTAAAGAACAATCAAGAACAGAACACAGAGATTTACGTGGTTCGGTTGGTGAGACCTACTCCACGGCGACAACAACGCGATGATTTCTACTATGATAAGCAAATAAGTTTACACAAGAGATTCGTGAGATTGTGCTTACTGATATCTCCTTAGGGTTTAGTTTATATAGCCACTAAACCCTAATCCCACCGCCTCACCGACTCTCTACAACCGGCTCTCTACAATCGATATTATACACGGATAACACTAATCACCGACATAAGCCTAGCTTCCGCATTCCAGCTCTGTCTCGGAGTCCAGCTCTGCCTCACACCCCTACTTCGCATACCAGCTCTGTTTCAGTAATCAGCTCCACTAACAGGTCCAAAATTTGGCGCCGAGACCTTGTAAATGGGTTGGCGGGTCGTAAACCGGGTTTGATACCAATCCATAATTGAGTCACTTCTAACAGAAACATTCCAATTACAAAGCATCATCTCCATTAAATCCCCTCTCTCTCTCAATTACAAAACCATCATGTCCATTACATTAACTTTTACAGCAGAAATGAGTATAGTTTTTCTTAAAAGGTTAGTTCATGTTACAAGACCTTTGCCACTTATCTGGTTCAATTAATGAAAAATGATCACGGGTAATGACAGGTTTATGTTGTTTAAAGTAGTAGCTAAATAAATGAGCCAATATAAGAATTTGAAGGAAAATAATAATTTTTTTTCTCGGTGATCCAAAGAGTGAAAAATACGAAAATGATTCTGCTCAAAGTAAAAATCTCTTGGAGTAATTCTTTCTTTGGAGTAAATTTTTTCTCTTTCCCTAAGTTGCTATTAAACACAACCTTCATATAAAGGCAAAGCAAAATAGTCTAATACAATCGAAGTTAATAGAGAAAAACTAGCAAAACAAGTCAAGAATTAGGTAAATCAGAATGGGCCAGATCATGGGCCGAATTATTTACTTTACGTGAGATGTAATGGAGTGCCCATAGAGGGAATTCGTGCAGCCAAGCTTGTGCTTCTAGAAAGTAGGGTTTGATGCACCACGGGATCAGATCACGACCGTCTACTATTTCCTCAATAAGAAGTTTGCAATCCCCTCCTATTATCACATTTGGTTGCCCTAGTTCCCTTCCTAGCTGAACGACTAACATCAAAGCTCTTACTTCACTTTCCAGACCAGTTTGTCCATCGATCTTTGTGTCTCTCGCATTAATATCTCTCCTTTCCAATTTCTAACTATGGTTGTTATTGATGCTCAGTGTCTGGTTACGGCTCTGTCAAAGTTAATCTTTATTTGGTGGTCTTGTGGAGGAAGCCAATCGATCTGGTGTGGTTCGTTTCTCGTGTCTACTTGGGTGATGGTATAACCTGATGCATAACTCTTAGCTTGATGGAAAATATTAGTAATGTTTGGTGTTGTATTTAAGAAGATCAATTCATTTCTCCCCTTCCAAAAAAACCAAAGCAGGTATGCTCTTAACTTCACCTTTCTCTCTTTCTTATGCTAGTTTGTCATGATTTTGATTAACTCCCTCGGATTTGTCCACTCTATAACGGACAAACTCTTGACCCAATAACTAATTCTGGTACTTTTCTTTGACCGAAATGCTAAAAATTCCAAGTTTTTATTCTTTGGGAACTTTTCTCCATTCCCACAACCGGAGCAAAAAGGAAAAGAAAAAAAGCCGAGAATGGAGACCCAAAGATGAAAAACTGGAGTATAAGGCTTTTCTCAATCCTACCACCAGCCACAAGAGAGACGCGTGGAATATAGAGAGAAGAGTGGACTTTTGCGGTTGTAATATCGGCTTGACCGGGTTATCAAGCTTGTTGACGTCAGAACCGGCTAAGAGTCCCATTTTTAGTACACAAGAAACGGAAAGAAGAAAAACACCTCTTTCCTTTCTGTTTCTATAATTTTCTCCTTCTCTCTCCTTTCTCTCTTTCCATTTCCCCCTCTTTCAAACCCCTCTCCTCTTCCGTTCCTCCTAAACGAAATTCCTCTGCTTATTTTTGTTACTCTCTCTCTAAGATTTGTCTTTTCTCTTTGGAAGGAACACCTGTAAGTCTCTTTTTGAGATTTCTCTCATGGCATTTCTCATTCGGCCTTACCTCTTTCAGGTCTGACGCTCTCTCTCTCTCTCTCTCTCTCTCTCTCTCTCATCCGTGTGAGTTTTAGATGTAGCTGTTGCAGGTTTATGATTTGAGCTGATTTTTAGAGACTTTTTTTGGCAGATTGAATTTTCGATCTTACATTGTTCATCTTTGATCTCTTGATTTTGTATTCTTATGATTCAGAGTTTAATTTGTTGAAGCTCTCGACTATGAGATCTTTTTGCTTTTTATTGGAATTGAATGAATTATGTCTTGCCTTCAGTTTATTTGACATGAAATTACATGAATCCGCCTATCTTATTCTTGTTTGATCAATTTGTAGGTTAATAAGCTTGAGGTCTTGTAATGAAGGAGATGATTCAACAATAGTTGGGTCTCTGGCTATTTATTCGCGTAGGCAGGATAGAATTTTCTTTTTTCCTTGTTAGTTTTCTTTAGAATTGAGCAGGAAACTGTATCTGTTTCTAGGGTATTTTGGTGATAAACATAGATTATGGGTTACCTGAACTCCATTCTTTCTACTAGCGGAACTCAGGTTGATGATGCCCCTGTTAGTGGTGGGGGTCTCAGGTAAATCAATTCTTCCTCTTATCATTCTTCACTCTCAGTTTTTCATGCAATTAATGACCATGTTTAGTTTCTTCTGCTATTTTTGGCAAGTAATTGATTTCCTTCTTTGAAGGTGTGTTTATGTGTTCTTTTCTTTTTCTTATTGTGTTTATGATCTAGCTTAATTATACCTTGTTCCAATATATGCGGCCATTCATTTTTAACATCAGCTTGAGTGCTTGACCAGTAGAGTTGTTGACAAGTCTCAGATATTCTTTTTCATTGACTATTTGGAGTCCCCAAAAATGTCGTTAGAATATACATTTCCTCGTCTTTTGGTTCTTCTTTATTTGAGCATGGTACTATCTATTATTAATCTAGTTGGTTAGGATAATGTTGTAAC
>BEHA01050247.1:526987-572484 GCA_002897215.1 Eschscholzia californica subsp. californica
AGAGGATGCCTTCGAAAATAGGTAACTTGCAGTATATGTCCTCTTGCCTTTATTTCAGGTCATGGCGGTGCAAGGGCTGCAGAGTATGTCAAACAAAACCTCTTCAGTAACTTGATCAGTCATCCAAAGTTCATCTCCGATACCAAATCAGCTATAGGTGCTAGTTCTGTATTCTGTCTGGAAGTGTTCGGTTTTTGTTTTTCTTTGTGTTGCTCATTTAAATGCCTTCATCTCTGCAGCTGATGCATACAATCACACTGACTCCGAATTTCTGAAATCCGAGAATAATCAGAATAGAGATGCTGGCTCAACAGCTTCAACCGCCATTCTCGTTGGTGACCGCTTGCTAGTTGCAAATGTGGGAGATTCCAGAGCTGTTATTTGCAGGGGTGGAACTGGTAAATTTTAGGCACTTCTGCTTTTATCAAGAATCCTGAAGATTGTACTTCTAGTTTCATGTAAACAGGACCCAACAAAGACATTCCGATAGATGTAAAGCTTTTATGGGAGATGAACTAGCTTTCTTATCTATTCGATTCATGTTGGGTGTTTAATTGCATCTTTCTGTTTTGCATAGACCATCATATACCAATTTATCAAAAAATTTATGCCTACAGAAGCAACGTATCTGTAGTACTGCTTGTAGTAGCGGTCCTTATATATCGTATTAACAATCGAAATATGTGGTGGACTCTCGGAAATGACTCAAAGATTTGTTCTAGTTAACCTTGTTAACCTTTCTTTTCAAACTGAAGTCGTGCAATTTTCTGCAGCTATTGCTGTTTCTCGAGATCACAAGCCAGATCAAAGTGATGAACGGCAACGCATTGAAGATGCCGGAGGGTTTGTTATGTGGGCTGGTAAGACCATCATGTCTTATTAATTTAGCAATGCTTCTTATTTTTCCACAATGCACTTCTTCGTTTCATAATTAACCACCATTTGCTCAGGCACCTGGAGAGTGGGTGGTGTACTTGCTGTATCCCGTGCATTTGGTGATAGACTCCTGAAACAATATGTTGTTGCAGATCCTGAAATTCAGGTATTGAGCCTCAGTATTGATTTAACGTTAGGGTTTACTGAAACATTTATGAGAGAGCAAATGAAATTGTAATTGTAGGAAAGCAAGGATATATTTGGCCCTCCCAAAAATTAACCTACTGAACAATGTGTTCATTTAAGGCAGTGTTAGAAACCAGCTTCTACGATCAGCCCGGAAGTAGCGCCGTTTTCCAATAACCCTCATTTGTTTTTCCTGTTTTTCCCGTTGTTTCAAAATCATTAAAACAGTCTTTCAATGCATCCTTTCTCTGTTGTTTCAAAATCATTTTACAAAGGAACCATCATAACTGTTGCTTTTTTATTTTCACACATTTACGTTTTTTTGTACAATATTTTGTTTCAATGAAAACCCGTTAGAGCAATAATTATTCCGTTTCAAGAAAAAGTTAAACGTCATTTACTACTTGCTTACCATCCTTGATTTAAAAAACTGTACGTATTTTGGCTGAGTAATAGAGTTCTTAGGGAAGAAATAAGATTTGCTTATTGACTTATATTTTCAGTTTTGAGATTTTTTTTGCTCATATATATTTAATTGCAAAATGCAGGAAGAAGTGGTTGATAGTTCCCTGGAATTTCTTATTTTGGCTAGTGACGGACTCTGGGATGTCGTTACAAATGAGGTTCTTTCTTCTCTTTTATTATTTTCATACCAATGCTTGTTTCTAATACTGCATAAGAAAAATGGGAATTGTTCGTTGTCATGCTGATTGTCAGCGACAGCCATACTGTGAAATATCTGGAGAGCTGTATGTTTAGTTGCATAAGATTTCCCTTCTGGATATTTACCGGTACGGAACCCGATTCTTACCGGTAGGAACTGGAACTTCTAATGTATAGAGTAAAGAAACAAGATACCTAATACTATTTCTGTTAAGAACAAAATTTTATTTACAACTTGTGACATCTGTGCTGTGCATCTCCTTTGTCTGGTTGAAATGTGTCGCAGGAGGCTGTTTCCATGATCAAACCCATTGAAGATGCAGAACAGGCGGCCAAGAGACTAATGCAGGAAGCTTATCAAAGGGGCAGTGCAGACAACATAACTTGTGTGGTTGTCCGTTTCTTAGATATGCCCAATCGAGCTCAAGCTGGTGGGTCATCCGGTCGGCCCTTACCATCTCAAAACAACAACCCCTGAGGTGTCGGCGGCGTTAGCTCCAGCTCTCAGACCAACATGAAAGTTTGTAGGAAGAAGCATTTTCTCTCTCTGCTGCCCTTCCCTCTCTCCACAGCTGTCTCCCTCTAGCTGTTAAAGTGTGGTTTTGTATTTCAATCAGCTATTTTTTTTTAGAAGTTCGGATCAAGTCTCTAGTTATACATTCATCTATTGGTGAAGACCCGAAACTAAGGTCCTTGGGTTTTCGGTGTTTTAGTTTAAAAGTGGATCATGTTTTCTAGGAAAGACCTACAACTCCAATAAATTCTCAGAGATGGCTTTTGGCTGCTATACTCTGGCTAGTCAGTGGAGACATCTTAAATTTGTAGTTTACATTTTGGTAACCACTTTCCATGTAGTCTACAGGTGATCAAATCAAACTCCCAACACAAATAAGATTTTCATCTTTCTTTTAATGTGGAAATGTGGGTCTTGCACTAGTTTTTGGAAAGGGAAAGATGGCCAAAGTTTCCTTTTGTTAAAAATAGCGGTAGGTTATTTTGCGCCACGAGCTCTTTCTGAGTTGTGTAGAGGTTTGCAAGAAAGTAACGTCCCCAGAGGTTGCATGGGGGTGGGATTCGGTCCGGTTAGGCTTATATCATCAGGCTAGGTGTTCTGTCTTTTGAACTCTCTGTGTTGGTTCTCGTGCTTAATCGGGTGGGTTATTTAGAGATTGTAGTGTCTAAAATCCGCCCCGTCAAACATTTTGGGTTTCTCGGGTATCAAGTGGTCGAGTGACGGGTTTTCACAAACATATGTAATATAATTAAGTTTCTCTTCACAATGCCATGTCAAAGGGCACCAATACATAAGTCCGTATAGGTTTGTAGGGGGTGAGAAGAGGGCCGGTCAGGCATATATGATTCATCACCTCAGGCGTTCGGGCTTTAGAACTCTTTGTCTGTTTGGGTTTTCGGGTTTAATCATGGGTGTTATTTTAAAAATTTAGGTGTCTAAAACCCGTCCAAGTCTGTTAGACATTTCGGGTTTCTCAAGTATCAGGTGGTGGGGTATCGGGGTATAAGAATTTATTGATTTATTTTATATATCATTTCATTAGGTCGCTACCATATTTGTCACTTCGGTCACCACCACCGAACGACTGTCACATTCACGGTCCACCATCACACACACATATATAGTAAAATGTCATTTTATAACTTAATTTCAAAGAAGATTCCCTTTTGGCTACACCGCGCCCTAAGGTCGCGGTCCCTTTTGGCTACACCGTTGTTGATGTTTTACAACTTAGGGTCCGTTTGATACGCGAGAATGCCCGAGTAAGAGAGTTAATTCTTTCTAACAGGAAAGAAAATCACTTTCTTTCCCATGTGAAATTAAAGAAATAATTGTTTGACAAGTACGATAAGAAAACAGAAGGAGATTGTTTTATCCCCAACCCAAAACAGAAATAAGAAGCAGGTCCAATTTGTCATTTTTTGGTGGGCCCGAGATGACAAGTACAATAAAGAATGTGTCTTTTTATCTTACTACCTTTAATACCCTTTTCTCTTTATTTTCATTACATTCTCTCTCTCTAAAAACATTCTAGAGATATCTTCTTTCTCTCTCTAACAAATTTCAAAAGCTATCTTCTCTCTCTAAGAAATTTCTTAAACAAATTTGGTGAAGAAATATTAGAATGGTTTAGGCTTTTGGAGAAGTCAGATTCAGTCTGATTTCTTGAACAAATTTGGTGAAAGTTTAAGGGTGAAGAAATATTGGTGAATGTTTAATGGTGAAGAAATTTGGTGAAGAAATTGGAATGTTTTGATTTCTTGAACAAATTTGGTGAAAGTTTATGGTGAAGAAATATTTTGAAAAATCCAGATCTGGAAATATTTTGGAATGGTTTAGGGTTTGGAGAAGTCAGATTCAGTTTCAAGTTTAATGGGGAAAGAAATCTTTTTCTTGAACAGAGATAAATGGGTTTTAGAGAAATTTCAATTTGTGCAAAATTAGATTTGGGATTGCTTGAAAGGGTTTTGGGTTCTAATTTATTTGTCTTGATTTTCAAGTAATTTTGATTTCCTGCTAATTTCAGATGGTTTAGTTGCTTGAGGTTTTAGCAATAGTTGATTGCCGAAGTTTAATTGAATTCGGCAAAGCTTTTGAACAACATAGGAATATGGCTCCGACTTCTGAAATCTTTTTCATTAAAAAATCTTTAGAAAAATCTACCAACATATAAGGCTAGAATGTTTGAGAAAAGGAAAGTAGTAAGATTGGAGAGAGAAAATATGTTTAAAATGAAATAAAAGCAAAATGGCTAGTACATAAAATAATTTCTGATACACAAGAAAATTCCCAGTACAAAAGTGTCCAGTACATAACAAAATGACTAGTACATAAAACAATTCCCGGTACACAAGAAAATTCCCAGTACATAAGTTTCTAGTACATAACCAAATGGCTAGTACATGAAACAATTCCTGGTACACAAGAAAACTCCCAACACAAAAGTGTCTATTATATAACCAAATGGCTAGTACATAAAACAATTCCCGGTACACAAGAAAATTCCTAGTACAGAAGTGTCCAGTACATAACTAAATGGCTAAAACATAAAACAAATTCCGGTACACGAGAAAATTCTCAGTACAAAACTGTCTAGTACATAACCAAATGGCTAGTATAAAACAATTTCTGGTACACAAGAAAATTCCCAGTACAAAAATGTCAAGTACATAACCAAATGACTAGTACATAAAACAATTGCCGGTACACAAGAAAATTTCCAGTACAAAACTGTCTAGTTCATAACCAAATGGCTAGTACATAAAACAATTCCTGGTACATAAGAAAATTCTCAGTACAAAAGTGTTCAGTATATAAAACAATCCCCGATACACAAGAAAATTCACAGTAAACAAGAAAATTCTCAGTACAAAAGTGTCCAGTATATAACCAAATGCGGCTAGTACGTAAAACAATTCCCGATACATAAGAAAACTCCCAGTATAAAAGTGTCCAGTACATAACCAAATGGCTAGTACATAAAACAATTCTTGGTACACAAGAAAATCCCCAGTACAAAAGTATTTAGTACATAACCAAATGGTCAGTACATAAAAAAGTTCCCGGTACATAAGAAAATGTTCAATACATAAAATGTCTAGTACACAACAAAATGGCCAGTACATAAAAATATGTCCAGTACATAACAAAATGTTTTGTGACTTTTAAGTGAAAAGTTGAAAAGAAAAATTCCAAATTGGTTAGAAATTAGTTAAAAATTTGAGAGAAATTAGGAATCGGTTAAATAAATAAATTTGGAACGTTAGAGAGAAAAATGAGAAAAATTCGAAATTTCTTAAAACTTTTACCTTTTTGGAGGTTTAATCGGATAACAAAATAATAGAGAGAGAAGGAATTTATGAGAAAAAATAAATTAATTCACGAATTTTCAGTTTTAGTAATAGTTAATTCACAAATTTCTTATGGAGTGTTAAGGTTTGATCGGATAACAAAATTAATTCACAAATTTCTTATGAACTGTTAAGATTTCTTATAGAGTGTTAAGATTTAGAGGTTTGGTCGGATAAAAAAAATTAATTCACGAATTTGAAAAAACAAAATAAAGTAGTTAAGATTTGAAAAAACAAAATAATGGAGAGAGATAGAGAGATAAAAGTAGCTAGAGAGAGAATTTATGAGAGATAAATAAGGGAGTGATAAATAAGGGAGAGAGAAATAAGGTGAAAAGACGTGAAGTAGTTAGAAACAGAGAAAAATTAGAGAGAGAAAGTACACATGTCACGTTATAAAGGAGAGAATGTGAGAGAGAAAGAATTTTGTGGGAGGGGCATTTTTCGTAATTTCAAAAAAAGCGATATCCAAATTGGTAATTTCCCTCTCCCTTCTGACTTGGTCTGACGCGTTTGGACCTGCTTCTTATAACCCATCTGCCTTGGGCCTGGGGCTTATTGTTGGCCCAATTTTGGGCGTTTTGCCCAACCCCTCTTTATTTAGCTATATCAGGACTACACCCTAAAAACATTTTCATTTAGGTATTAAGCCCCAAAGCCCATTTTTCCGTCAAGGAGCCGTTATGTGAGGGGCGTGCGAGTCACATGCTCGACCTCGGACCAAAATACCCCGTCCTAATCCCACGGTTAGAAACATTTTTAGTATATGACCCCCATTTATTTAGCTATATTAAGATTATACCCCAGACCAAAATACCAGTTGGAACTTCACAACCACCTATTTCTCAAGTATCTTCTTCCTCTCAACATCAACTTCACAACCTGCAGTACATAGGGAAGGTTGCCTAACTTACTTTGGGAGGAAACCAACTAGACCTATTGGTCAGGTGTTTAGGCCATCAAAGAACTTGATGGGTTTGTAAACATTATCGGTTTTATATATCAGTTTATATGTCATGGCAGGAATCGGTCGACTAACACTTGCTTTTAATTCTCAAGATATCCAAAGATTTCCAAGTGAAGGTGAATGACATATAAAAGTGGAGAGAGAAAGGCATTAACACTATTCTTTGCTGGAGCAATGTAAAAGTATATAAAGAAAGGCATTAACAGAAAACTTACAAAACAGTTTAGACAATTGATAATAGATTTGTAATTTAATTGATCTTGGTTTTTGAGGACCCGCTTATACTCGGGCAAACCGAAGAAGCTTTGACTATCATATTATGGAAAGATATAGAGTTATGGTAAATATACACTCGGGAATTTGTTTCTTGAATGCTATAGTTAAATATTTACGAAGATATCATAGGAATTATGCGTCGACAATTTTAAATACAGGAAATTGGGATGGAGACCCAATTTTAAACTTTTTTTAGTTACAAGTTACATTTTGGGTTTTTTTCCCAAATGACCCCCAACTTTGTGACCAGCTTCCTGCTTGCCCCCTAGATTAGCAAAAATAGTCATATGGCCCCCTTTATCCGTTATCTTTAACTGTCCGTTACTTTCACTCCTGCACCTCATTTCCTCTCTCTGCCAAGTCACCTGAAACGCCACATCATCATCTTCTCCGGCAGGGGTCGCCGGCCGTCCAAATTTCCGGCCGGCGACCTTCAACCATAAAAAAAAAGATTAAATTAATTTTTTTTCTCTCTCCTCTCTCTCTCTAAATTTTTTTTTCCTTTCCTCTCTCTCTCTCTCTAGATCTAGAGAGAGAGAGAGGATTCACGAAAGACCAGGTCTGTTCGTGATTCCTCTCTAGAGGAAAGAAAAAAAAAATTAGATAGAGAGAGAGGAGAGAGAAAAAAAGATGAATTTTTTTTTTTGAAGGTCGCCGGCCGGAAATTTGTCCGGCCGGCAACCCTTGACGCAGAAGATGATAATGTGGCGTTTCAGGTGACTTGGCAGAGAGAGAGGAAATGAGGTGGAGGAGTGAGAGTAACAGACAGTTAAAGATAACGGAAAAAGGGGGTCATATGGGTATTTTTGCTAATCTAGGGGGCCAAGCAGGAAGCTGGTCACAAAGTTGGGGGCCATTTGGGAAATAACCCTTATATTTTTTGAGTTAAAAACTCAAAATTTATATTATTTTGGGTACAAACCTAAACAACTGTACTTTGTTTGGTTAAAACCCAATATTTTTTGCAAAGCTGTCGCAAGGTGTCAAAGCTGTCGCAAAGTGTTGCAAAGTTGTCGCACGTTATTGCAAAGCTGTTGCAAGGTGTTGCAAAGTTGTCGCAACGTGCTGCAAAACTGTTGCAAATTAAAAATTTACCTAGAGAGCTGAAGATTAAAAAAATTGACTGATCCTAGGGACCAAAACAAAAAAATTATAAGAGTTTTGACCAAATTAGCATTTCGTTTCATTTTCAAAAATATTCGATATTGCATAAAGATTTCGAATGTGTAATGAAGAGGACTAGAGACAAGGAAGAGGTGGGTTAAAGGATAAGCTTAAACAACTAGGTTTGGAGTTGAAAAAATGGAGTAGTTTTTCGGTGGGACAGTAATTTGCACAAATAAAGGAGATCCAGGAAGCCCTGTTAGAAACACAAATGAGGAATCCATGAAGCGAAGAAGGTTTTTGGAGGCAGAGAGCCCTGAAGTTTTGGATAGAGGAAAATGACAAAAAAAATTCATCTTTGTTTTTTAACAAAAGACAAAATAATAACGTTTCTGGGGGTTAAGCTACCGAATCAGACTTCGTCATCTGACCCATCCTTACTATCTAATACTTTTATTGAGCATACCTTTATAGATCTTTGAGGTCGGAACATATAACTACTTTTCTTGATGGTTGGAGTTAACATAAATACCATTATTATCCAAAGAAAGTCTGACAATTAGTCGTGTGTCGTCGAAGAACGATATGTGGCAGATTATTGATGAGATGAAGGCGGGAAAAGCACCAAAACTAGATGGCTTTTCAGTTAAGCATTCTTGGATGGTAATAGGAGAGGAAGCCACATATCAGATTAAACATATCTTTGCGTCAACAAGTTACCAAGTAATCCTAATCATACTTTTATTGCTCTTACCAGGTAATCTTAATCTTAATATTAATCAGGCATATTTTGTTATGTAATAATGTTCTATAACGAGTAGTTGCTAAAATCCTTAGTAATCAGGTACAGATTGTCTTTGTTCTCGGGCGACAGATTACCAACAACATTATAATTGCGCAAGAAATTTTTCATTCAATTTCACTAACAACGACGAAAGAGGAAGTTTCTACAATGAAAGTAGACTGGTTTCTCAGGCAGAACGGTGTGGCCTTTATAATGGGCTTAAGGTGAACATATTTGTTCCTATGCTTTTCTTTGGGAAAGCTTCAAATTATAATGTGGATCAATTGAAGGTGATATTAGACTTGTATGT
Organism: Eschscholzia californica subsp. californica; assembly: GCA_002897215.1. NCBI lineage: Eukaryota > Viridiplantae > Streptophyta > Magnoliopsida > Ranunculales > Papaveraceae > Eschscholzia > Eschscholzia californica. The sequence goes on from BEHA01050247.1 coordinate 536,018, forward strand.
ATAACGTACAGAGACAACTGATGAATTTCAAAATATCTTCGATTCAATTTAGTACTAATTGTGGGTTGGAAAGATGAAAATGGGTTTTAAATGTAGAGGGATTGGACGAATGGTCCAAAACTGGGCCCAAAATAAGAGCCCATTCCGTTAATGCAAAAAAATGTAAAGCAGGTCCAACGCGTCAGACGGGATGATGTAATTTCCTAAACACCCTTCTTATTTTTGAAATTTATGAAACTGCCATAAAAAATTTTCCGGGAAACTCGAAATTTTGTGAAAAGTAATGTGACACACCTCTCATCAGACTGTGTACTTTCCACAAATTTACAAAATTTCCACCGAAAAATTATCGGGAAACGCGATTTTTTTTGAAAAATAGTCTGACACACCTGACATCAAACCTTGTACTTTCCACGAATTTACAGAATTGGCATTACAAAATTTACCAACTTGCCATTTTCGTTCTTTTTTCCAGATTTATTTCTTATTTCTTTTTTATTTTCTCCCACAAATATTTCTCTTTCCAATCTCAACAAATTTCTCTCTCCAATCTCAACAAATTTCTCTCTCTAATCTCAACAAATTTCATTTTTTTTTCAAGATTTATTTCTTATCTCTTTCCAATCTCAACAAATTTCCTCATTTTTTGTAGTTTCTCATTGATTTGTTTCCATATATTTTTTGGTAGTTTTCATTGATTTGTACAAGGGAATTTTCTTGTGTACCGGAAATTGTTCTGTGTACTGGCCATTTGGTTATGTGTTACACATTTTTGTACTGGGAATTTTCTTGTGTACCGGGAATTGTTCTGTGTACTTCTTTAGACTAGATAGATAGTTGGGAAGTGTTCCCCCTTTCTCTCTTTACTTTATGTTGTAAAGACAGATATCTCTCCGAGAATTTTCCACGCCTATTTCTGTTCTAATGAGGCCCTTGTATAAAATTCCTCTAGTCAGAGTCCAACCTTAATTAGATTTTCTAATTGCCATAAAATCAAATATTAGGATTTCACCATAATAAAAACTTCTATTACTTATGGCTGGCCACCCTATGCCCTAATGGGCCAGGTCTGGCCAGCCCCATTAGTGTGTCCGACAAGGCCATGGCCGACCCACTTACGGGCTTTAAGTCCCCGACCGAAAATTCCTTTTGGCATGGACTCCTTCGACCTTTTGACAATATTTACGGATCTAATCCTTACTTATATGTCTCATCCCTCTACTCATATCTTCCGGTCAAATCGACACTCTTTGGTGTAACCCGCTGTAGGATACTGACGAAGTTAGCCGCGAATCAGCCCGTGATTCGACGACCGTAGTGGTTTCTAGCTAAACATTACGATCCCTAAATCGTCCGGACTTGATGATCTTCTTCACCAATTGTCCTATCCGACAAATTACTCTCTTTGCCACTTTGGTCGAAGGACATCCCCTTCAGTCTCCCACTTGTCACTACAAAAAATATGGTCATTAGGGACGGCCAAAAACCGTCCCAAAAACAAAAACCGTCCCAAACAGAGTACTGGGGACAGATTTTGTCCGTCGGCGAAAGCATCATAAATAGTATTTGGGACAGTTGTCGGGACGGATGGAACCTGTCCCCAATACTGTTTGGGGACGATTTGCATTCGCCCCTGTCGCAAGGATGTTTAGGGATAATTATTAACTGTCCCTAAAAGTTTGGCGGGAGTTTTTTCTTTTATTCGCATTCAGCACAATTGTCACGTGTCCCTAAAATTTTGGCGGGAATTCAATTTTTGGGAAAATTAATTACCGTCCCTATAAAATCGGCGGGAATTTTCTCCAGCTTGCGTTCGTACGTCCCTATAAAATCCGCGACAATTAATTTTTGTCCCTACAAATTCGGTGAAAACTTTTGTACGTTGCATTTGGCAAGCTATTTCTACAAATATAGCAAGAATTCGTTTTGAGACAAATATTTTTAATAGAAACTTTCCATAAGCAAATAAATTTGACGCTTCCACTTAATACGAATTCAAACATCGATAATCAATAATATTTTTTCATACAAAAAGATAATGTAATCCGTTCGTGCTATTGCCAACCTTAACTAACTAGTGTATTTAACAACATTAACAAAAGAGCATCCAAGATGTATGTTACTTAACCGGTCCAACATTCGAAATAGTATTTGTTACCAACAAGACACCTACACACACTATCATTTGCACATCTATCGATCTCCCTGGACCACTGCTCGACATGATTGAAACTCTTCACCGCAGTAACATTGTACATAATCTGCAAAACCTCAAGCATCAGTACTTATCTGATAACCCTTTGCAACAAAAAAAGTTACTTAATAACCCATAAGAGCATCTTTGCTCGGACACTTACAAAAATTACTTAATAATCCCAAATAAATTTTGGGATTTCATGCCAAGTTCTCTGCACAAAATTGCACAACAGAACTACATATTCTCACAATCACACCATTTAGCTCAAAACTACTTTTCACAAGAACAATGAAGGATCAACAAAGAACTAACAAATCAAGCAGCAAGAAAAACGAAGGGACTGTCACTTCAAAGAAAGAAATGGCAATGAGCAGCTGCAGCCCCTTGCCTGCAGCACCGGAGCAGCAGCTGCAGCCCCTGGCCTTCGCGCCAGAGCAGCAACCCCGACCTTCTCCGCCGGAGCAGCAGCTGCAGCCCCTGGCCTGCTGTTGCGCAGGAGCAACAACTGTTCATTGAAGCAAAATATTTCTATGAAATTCATCTATATGTAAGATCCAAAATATTATTAAGAAATTCTTCAGCTGTCCAAATATTTCTAAGAAATTCATCCATATTCATGTTCTTGAAGTTCAAGTTTGATCCCATTTCTTAAAATCTCAAAACTAATCAGTATACATTCTTAGTAAACTGAATTGCTGTCTTATCACCAAATTGAGAACTAGATCAAATACTTTTCTTACTCCCTTAAATCCAAATTAATAGAGCAAACCAGCAAAACTCTAACGCAACTTCAAAAATTAAACATCACCCAAATCCAACTATCTAACAACTGTACTATCTACCAAATCAAAATTCACAAATTCAAACCCCAATGAAAATCAAATTCTAACTCCAAAATTAATAAATCATAATAAACCTAACCCCCATATATACTTACATAACTCAACTCAACTCAACATCAACAATTCATACAAATCAGATTAAAATGAAACACATAGGACTTCAACGTAAAAGTGTGGAGTATGTCATTCTGAAACTCCTAATAGCACGAGGCCAGTAGCACATATATACTTTCCAACACTATGGTAGTTTGGCAGTAGAGTCTTGCTTTATGAATGGGAAATGAAGTCGTTCACCTTAAAACACTTATAAACCAAACGTGCGATATCTGGATTTATCAAAACTTCTACCAACCACAATCACCATCACCAATATGGAACTGAATCCAAATTGGTGTTATTCTTCCTATGCTATTACTTAAGAACAAGATTTTACTATATAAGCCCCTCTAATAATATGTTATCTTATGTGTAGTCTTTTTCACATTAAACACTGATACATGATTGCACCAAACTCTACATGCAACTGGAGAAATTTGGCAGGGTTTTTCCTGTGAGGAGAGAGAAAGTGACGCGAGGAGAGAGAAAGTGGTGTTTTCTGACCGGAAAACTTGTTGTCCGGTTTGGTTTAATCTCCGGCTATGAGTGAACCTAATCTGCGTGATGGAAGGGAGATAGGGGAAGGTCGATTCTTGTTGCTTCTATTAGAAACAACATTTTTTCGGGTCTTCTTCGCGATCCAAATACAAGTATTGGCATGACCATAGCAGGTGGAGAAGAACAGCAACCACCGGAATTACAGAGAACTCAGGCCGAAGAGATTAGGGTTCCGACAACAGCTAGGGTTTCGAGGTGCGACGGGCAAATGGGCCATGGGCCTGCAAACCAGGGCAGTGTTTCGGTAAGTTCAGGGCGTGTGCATAAAGTTTCTAACTGGTCTAACTTATCCCCACGTCAAACAACAGCTAACCGAGCTACACTAAGATACATTCCTCCAATCAAAGTCAATAATCGTTTTGTGGCAAACCTAAAAGTATCAAACTTTGCTAATGAAATGAAGTTATGCGAGAACATCCTGGTTGGAAGCTTTGTCGGTGAAAGACTAGCCTACGGGTTAGTGTATAGTGTTTTATTGAAAAAATGGAGTCCGAAGGGAGAAATGAAGCTTACGGTACATGGTGATTCGGCTTATGTTATACATTTCTCTTCCACTGAAGACAGATTGCGAGCCTTGGAATTCGAACCTATATTTATTGCTGGGAGACTTTTTGTGGTACGTCCATGGCGACTTAATGTTGAGAAGGAACTTCAAGAAATGAAAACCATTCCATTATGGGTTAATCTCCGAAATATTCCCTTTCTTTTTTGGAACCCGGAAGGTATTTCAAACATTGCTAGTGTGTTGGGTGTTCCTTTAATGTAGGATAGTCGAACGGAATCAAGAGAGCGGATGGCGTTTGCTCGTGTTTGTGTGGAAGTGGCAGTAGACACTGACTTACCCGACGACATAACTATTCGGATTGAGGAGGGTGATTCTGAATATTTTGCCCAGGTTCAAGTAGAGTATTCATGGAAACCAACTAAATGTGAAGTCTGCTTTGTTTTTGGGCATGATGAAGGGACATGCAAGAAACAACCAAAACCAGATGTTGTTACAAATGTTGATGAAGGTGGTAAATCAAGACCTAAAGAGGTCAGATTGGTAGATAACAATTCTACCACTCGTTTGGGGTCGAAAAGACAAGACTTGCAACACCAAACTCAGAATGCTAGTGGGAGGCAATATGGTAACAAATCTGGTTGGACAAATAGTAATGGTGGAAGAGGAGGGGGTAAGAAGAGACCAGCAATGGTTAATCGGGAGTCAGATCCGAACAGTATGGATGAAGACCGAGATAGAGAAGGAGGTTGGTCGGTGGTAATTTCGAAATCTAATACTTTCGCCATTGGAGCAGCCCACTCGGAGAAACATGATAATCAACGTTGGAAAATAGCAAAAAGAAATGAATCGGTTCGTGGTAAATCAACGCAGCATAGTCTCCTTCCAGGTAATTCTTTTTCGGCTCTATCTAATTCTGACGAATTCCATCCTTGTTCTTTTGAACACGAGCATGGAGAGGAGGGTTTGGAAAAGGACCAAAATATTTATGAGGGAAGGGAAGGGGACAGGTCACGAACTGATCATGACCCTATTTTGCTAAATTCGAGATTAGAAAGTAATACTGAGCCCTCTGAGGAGCTCGAAACAGCTCCCTCCATTGTCTAATGATTAATCTCGCAAGTTGGAATGTGAGAGGTCTTAATGACTCTCTCCGTACGAAGAGTGTGAGAGATTTTGTGAGATTGAATCGTATTGGTTTGTGTGGCCTTTTAGAAACTCATGTCCAGGAAAGGAACAAGACTCGTATTCAGCGTAGTCTCAATCCTAGCTGGACCTTTATTGATAACTACGTGGTTGTTCCGAATGGACGGATTTGGATTGGATGGGACCTGAGCAGGGTTGATTTCAGTGTGTCCCACGTTGGAGGACAAGTTATTGCAGGTGGTGTTCGCTTTCCAGATGGTTCGAGTTTCCTTTTGGCAGTGGTGTATGGAAGCAATAGCATTGTTCATCGTCGGGAGCTCTGGAGGGACCTTGAGTTTCTTATGATGGGTTCTGAGGCTCCGTGGCTAGTGCTAGGTGACTTTAATACCACGATGCTGGCCAATGAGAAGAGAGGCGATCTGAGCTCACCATCTCAAGGCTCCAATGAGTTGTTTGACTGTGTTACCGATTTGGGGTTGTTCGATTGTCCATATACAGGTTGTTTCTATACATGGTCCAACAGGCAGGTGGGGGTAGAAAATATCAGTTATAAGATTGATCGGGCTCTCATTAATAGTGGTTGGTTGACCTGCTTTCCTCTAGCTAAAGCAGATTTTCCACCGCCTGGGGATTCTGATCACTCTCCTATTAATATATCGCTTGCTGCACCCAACATACACCGGCGTACTCCTTTTCGGTTCTTCAATGCCTGGACGGAGGATCCCACGTTTCGAGCTCTTATTGCTGATGTATGGAAGGTGTCAATACGGGGTAATCCGATGTTCCGAATGGTGACAAAACTCAAAGCTTTGAAGACTCGTTTGAATGAATGGAAGAAAGATCGGTTCAACAGGGTGACGAACCAGGTAACCATTAACGGGAATTTTTTACATTCAGTGCAGGTCAGATTGCAGGGAGATCCAGCAAATCCGGTCTTACGGAGGCAAGAGAGAGTAGCTACTGAAAACTATAGTTACGTTGTACGGGCGAAAACAGCAATGCTCCGACAACGTGCTAAAGTTGAATGGCTCACTCTCGATGATAGAAATACAACTTATTTCCACAACTCTATTAAGGAGCGGAAGTCTCGGAACGCTATCACTCGACTCACTAGAGAGGATGGTTCGGTGGCTGAGGATCTAATGGAAATAGCCAATATGTGTGTGGATTTCTATCGGGACATATTCGGTCGAGAGGATGAGGATAATGAAGCATTAAATCACATATCTAATGTGGAGTTCCCACGGCCGCTGGCGGAAGCTGAAGCAGATCTTCTTACTATGAGGGTGACTAGAGACGAATAAATGCTGCTCTGCAAACTATTGGTTCTGATCGATCGCCGGGGCCGAATGGGTTTTCTTCCCATTTTTTAAGGCGTGTTGGGACATCGTGGGAGATGACTTTGTGGAAGCTATCCAGAGGTTCTTCAGCTCAAGAAAACTTCTCAAAGAGGTAAACTCTACTTTTGTGACTCTTATTCCTAAAATAGATAATGCTTCTTCAGTGTCAGATTTCAAACCGATATCTTGTTGTAATGTGATGTATAAATGCAATACCGAGATTCTTACTATACGGCTGAAGGGAGTTATTTATTCGATGATCAGTCCGAACCAATCAGCCTTTATTTCTGGCCGTACTATTCAGGACAATATCATGCTCGCCCATGAGATTGTTCGGAATTACCACCGAACAGATACCTCGGCTAGGTGTACGGTTAAGATTGACCTTAAGAAGGCGTATGACATAGTTCGTTGGTCTTCACTATTCTCAGTCCTTGGTAAGTTTCGCTTTCTAAGGATATTCATAGAATGGATACGGGCCTGTGTCACCACGTCTAAGTTCTCGATTATGGTTAATGGTGAAGCCCATGGTTATTTAGATGGGAAGCGAGGTCTACGGCACGGTTGCCCGATTTCTCCATATCTGCTTGTCCTAATGATGGAGGTATTCGCGGTTCTCATTGATCGAGAGGAAAGAGCAGGTCGGTTCCTGCTACACCATAAGTGTCGCGTTCCGAAAGTTACTCACCTTTGTTTCGCCGACGATCTCATGGTCTTCTTTCGAGGAGACGCTGGTTCTACTTAATCTCTAAAAGGTGTGTTAACAGGTTTTCATCGGGCGACGGGGCTGCAGGCCAATGTGCTTAAGAGTACGGTTTTCTTTGCAGGTCTTTCGGCCCAAGGTCAGAGTAATATCACTAGTATTCTGGAATTCAGTACTGGTTCTCTTCCTATCCAATACTTGGGTTTGCCCCTCATATCGTCTCGTCTCACCTATAGTCACTGTATTCCGTTGATTGATAAAATCAAGGGACGAATCCAATCTTGGAAGAGTCGCTTTTTATCGTTCGCGGGGCGAGTTCTCCTCGTAAAGGTAGTTTTGAATAGTATGTTACTATATTGGGCAGCAGTATTCGTTATACCCAATAGAGTAATAAATGACATCAACTCCATCTTTAGTAAGTTTCTATGGTCTGGCGTGGATATGGGGTGTAAGAGAGCTCCCATTGGCTGGGAAAGCCTTTGTTACCCCACTAATGAAGGGGGACTTGGTTTTCGTAATATCGAGGTGTTGTTCGAGGCGTCAAATCTTCGTCATATATGGGACCTGGTTAGTGGTAAGACGACTTTGTGGGCTGAGTGGGTGAGAAATAATCTCATCAAAGATCAGCATTTCTGGACTTTATCGGCTTCGAGTAGATGTTCTTGGTGTTGGCGTCGGATTCTAGCCAGCAGGCCGACGGCTCAGCGACTCATTTGCATTTCTCTGGGGGATGGTCATGATACTAATTTTTGGACTGATCTATGGCATCCTCGAGGTCTTCTTTATGATGCTTTCGCGGAGGGGTATAGATATGATTCTCACCTACATTTAGATGCACGGGTATCTCAGTTTATTGGGCAGTCGGGCTGGGTTTTTCCTACTCATATCACAGCTATGTTAGGGACTATTGCGGTCGAGGCTAGAGAGGTGGTGGTAGATATTACCCTCAGAGACGAGGTGATTTGGAAGCCTAGCCAGAATGGAGAGTTTACTCTCAAAGAGACGTATGAAGCAATTCGACCTAGAGGAACTTGATTGAGCTGGACTTCATTAGTATGGTCACCGGGTGGTATCCCCAAACATTGCTTCATCACGTGGCTTGCTTTTCGAAGGCGCCTCAGAACTAGATCGCTTTTGGCTAGTTGGGGTATGACTATAGACACTACATGTGTATTTTGTGGGGGAGATGAAGAAACGGATTTCCACTTATTCTTTGGTTGTTCGGTCACAAAGATTATATGGGAATCGCTAATACTCAAGATGGGATTTCAGAGAGTATGTGTTGCTGATTGGGAAGGGGAGCAACAGTGGTGTATTAATCACTTTGGTGGGCTTTCTATTGCTGCCCGAGTGGGTCGTATGCTTCTAAATGCCTATGTCTATCATATTTGGAAGGAACGAAATAACAGGGTATTTAGAGACGATGTTATGTCACCAGGGCTGATTATTCATACTATTTGCGATGAAGTGCGGATCAAGCTGAATACTATTACCAAACGGTTTGAAGATACTGAGGAGAATCGGAGGACCATCGACCGATGGAATCTTACTATCTCTCTTCAAAAGTCGGTCTATACGTCATATAAATGGACTCGGCCGATTACAGGGAGACATATGATTAATACCGATGGTGCTCTGAACGAGGTGGATGCGGGTTATGGAGCCATTATACGAGATTCGGAGGGGAATGTTGTTAGAGCAGCCACGGGTCAGGTTAATGGGCAGACTATCTTCATACATGAGTTGCAGGGTGTTGAGTTGGGATTGGAGTTAGCTCTTAGTGCTGGGATGCAGGAAGTTGAACTTGGTCTTGGTTCGATGAATATCAAGTTACTTCTTGCAAAACCAAATCAGAAATTACCATGGCGGGCGAGGCGTTTACGGAAGAGAGTTCAGAGGCTTAAGAGCCAATTTCGGAGTTTCCGGGTGTTTCATGTCTATAGGGAAGCAAACCAAGCTGCTGACCACTTGTTAAAGATGAGGCTCGGACCGGGAGTAACTCACTTGAATGTTAGTCAACTACCGGTGGAACTAGTCAACATTATTAATGCGGACTCTGGAGGGACAGTGAGAATGAGGAAAGGGTGGGGCTAATGAAATAATGTAATTTGATTTCTTTGTTGTTTTTTTTTTGGTTTCTTTTTTCTTTGTATCGGTTCGGGCTTCTCCCGCTTATCATTATAAAAAAAAACACTCATACATGATTAATATACCAAAGATAACATTTACGACCAATATAAAGTGTCACAATCATAAGAGAGTTAGTGACACCATTAATCTCAAAGGACCACATCAAGACCACCATAATGTTGGGTTTGTATCGTGGTTGGGCCCATTTAGGTGATTCCCTTGTTGGGCCCATAACCATCTTACAATTAATTGAGAGTGAGCCTCGCCCACTCACTACTAGTCAAGACTATTTGTTTTCTAGTTAGCACATGGGTGGGGTCCACCTCTAGAGAGAAGATGGCATTCAAAGCTTTATTTCTCTAGACAATTAATGTCCCACATCTTCCAACTAGTGAAACTAAAGTTGCCTTATTATAAGTTGCTTGACAACTCATTGTAAAGCACATGGTGGAGTTGAGAAGGCTCTCACACGCGCGCGCACACATGCGAGGCATTTGGGCTTTAACCATTTGGACTCTTTGGCTATTTGGGATCTTTGGGGCTATTTGGGCTATTGGGGCTATTTGGGCTTATGGGCCTTTGGGCCGTGGCCCATGAGCTCGGGTGCTCGGTGCTCGGTAGCTCGGGAGCTTATAGTGAAAAGACTCTTTTGCCACGAAGACTACTTTTACTTAAACTCGGATTTTGACTATGTCGGTGGGATTAACCTAATCAGTATTTGAGTATATCTCTAACTGATCTCGTAGGGTTAATCAAATTAGTTTCCGAGTTTATCTCCCACTCTCTTAACTTCTCTACCACGTTTCCTAGGCGTTTAGGGTTTTCTCAGAGGCTATATATACTGGCCGAAATCAAGAGAGAAAATACACAACTCAATTTCGGCTATCTTCCTCTCCCTATCTGTTCAAGCTTCGAGTTCTTCAATCTCCATTTCTATCTCTGTCAGTGCAGACAGAGGCGGTAAGTTGTGGTCAATCCTTGGGGAGTGAACGGAAACAGTAATTTGCACGAAGGTTACTCCGAAATCACTTTCAAGGCAGTGGCCTCCATACCACGACACAACGAAGAAAGTTATTACTGTTCGATAAATTTCATTGATCTTTCCAACAATTTGAAAGTGATTTTCTGATCAATGGCTGTTGTTAATCTCAAAACACTACCTGATATGTCAAAGATGATCCCTCTTGATGGAACTAACTACAAGAGGTGGTCACAGAAGCTGCTTATCTTCTTCGAATAACTCGAAGTTGATTATATTCTGTTCGAAGATTTATGCACTGGTTCTTCAATCGACATCGATATTACCCCTGTTAAGGATAAGTCATCTACTTCGAATGGTGATGTTGTCAAGCAACATAAAGACAACAAAATCGTTCGAGGACATCTGCTGAATCATATGGACAACAAGTTATTCGGCTTGTTTGTCAACTACAAATCTGCTAAGGATATCTGGGATACCCTTCAAAAGAAATTTGGAGCTGACGATGCTGGAAGGAAGAAGTACATCGTGGGACAGTGCATGGTTACAGTTCCAAATCAACGATGACTCTTCAATCATGGAGCAGGTTCATGTCTATGAGAACCTGGTTGCTGAAATACTTGCTGAAGACATGAAGATGTGCGAAATCCTTCAAGCCAATGTTCTGCTGGAAAAGTTTCCTCAATCCTGGAGTGACTATAGAAACCATCTGAAGCACAAGAAGAAGGACATGTCCCTTCAGGAGCTGATCAGTCACATGAGGACTTAAGAGACAAATCGCCTCAAGGATAAGTTTGCTAACCTCTCTTTGAATTCCTCTACTGCTAACTTGGTTGAATCTGTTCCCTCTGGAAACAAAGACAAGTCAAAAACTAATAAGGGTTATTTCCCTAATGGCCCCCTACTTTATGAAAAATACCCATATGGCCCCCTTCCGTTATAACACCGTCACTCTCTTTCCTCCATCATGTTTTCTCTCTCTGCCAACTCACGCCACATCATCTTTTACGCCACCTCATCACCATCTCCGGCAGAGGTCGCCGGCCGGCCAAATTCCCGGCCGGCGACCTTCAAACTAAAAAAACAAAATTTTATTTTTTTTCTCTCTTCCTCTCTCTCTAAAATTACTCCGGCGAAGGGAGACCTTCGCCGGAGTAATTTTAGAGAGAGAGAGAGGAAGAAAGAAAAAAAAAAGAAATTTTTTTTTAGTTTAAAGGTCGCCGGCCGGAAATTTGGCCGGCCGGCGACCTCTGCCGGAGATGGTGATGAGGTGGCGTAACAGATGATGTGGCGTGAGTTGGCAGAGAGAGAAAACATGATGGAGGAGAGAGACTGACGGTGTTATAACGGAAGGGGGCCATATGGGTATTTTTCGTAAAGTAGGGGGCCAGGCGGGAAGCTGGTCACAAAGTAGGGGGCCATTAGGGAAATAACCCAACTAATAATAAGAAGAAGAAGTCTGGAAAGAGTGAGACAGGAGGAGTCAAGTCCAACTCGAAGATCCAGAAATCGAAGGGTCTCTGCTATGTCTGTGGAAAATCAGGACATAAGGCATACCAGTGCAACCAGAGGAAGGACCAACGCTCAAACGCTGATGTACTAAATATTGCTGAACCTGAAGAGATCATTGTTGTAGTAGCCAAGACTTGTTTGGTGGAAAGCAAACATGAATGGGTGCTAGACACAGGAGCTTCCAAGCATATGTGTGCAAACAGAGAGATGTTACAGACCTTCCAAGAGATGAACGATGGATCCAACATCTACATGGGCAACTCTGTAAAAGCTGAAATCATGGGCAAAGGAAAGGTTCTTCTGAAACTCACTTCTGGAAAGAATCTGTCTCTGAACGATGTTCTCTACATGCCTACCCTAAGGAGGATTCTGATCTCGGGATCTCTTCTCAACAAAGCTGGTTTATAATTAGTTTTCGAGTCCGATAAAATTGTAATCTCTAAGAATGGGGTCTTTGTTGGAAAGGGATATCTAAGTGGGGTTTTTTTTTATAGTGAACGTCGATTCAGAAATTAATAATACTTCTAGTTCTGCTTATATCGTTGAGTCTTCTGATTTATGGCATGGTAGATTAGGACACGTTAATTACGCTTCCATTAAGAAACTTAAAGAGAATGGAATCATTAGTGCAGACGATCTTGATGATCACACTAGATGTCCCATATGTGTAGAAGCTAAACACGCGAAACTGTCCTTTAAGAATGTCACAAACAGAACGACATAACTTTTAGAACTAGTACACTCAGACTTAGCTGACTTCAGAAACCTAGCTAGCAGAGGAGGTATGAGATACTACATTACCTTCATAGATGACTACTCTAGGTACATGAAAGTTTACCTCCTAAGGACTAAGGATGAAGTTGAAGAAGCTTTTCTGAATTATAAGGCTGAAGTAGAAAACCAACTAGACAGAAAAATAAAGAGGTTTAGATCTGACAGGGGAGGAGAGTATAACTCTAACACCCTTAAATCCTTCTGTGAAAAACATAGAATCATCCATGAATTTAGTGCTCCTTATACGCCACAACAGAATGGTGTAAAAACATGATGAACACCATGCTTCTAAGCTCAGGCTTACCCGATGAACTGTGGGGGGAGGCGATCTTATCTGCCTGCCACATACTCAACATAGTACCTCACAAAGGGCTAGACGAAACACCTTACGAATTATGGAAAGGTTATGCACCTAATCTGAAATTTCTAAGAGTGTAGGGGTGTCTGGCCAAAGTGGGTATACCTGACTTTAGGAAAACAAGTGTCGGACCAAAGACAGTTGATTCTGTTTTTATTGGTTATGCTCAAAACAGTGCAGCATATAGATTCATGTTATTGGAAGATGACACAATAACAGAATCTAGAGATGTTGAATTCTTTGAGCATGAGTTTCCTTTGAAACTACCTGTTGAAAATATTCCCATGAATGATTTATCACTTACTAACTTACCCATACATGAAGAGGTGCCTAACAGTATGCTTCCATCTAGCTCTACCACTGATAGTGTAAAAGATGAAAAAGAACTTAGGAAAAGTAAGAGAGTAGGATAGAGAAAACTTTTGGACCCGATTTCATTACTGCTTTTCTATCTGAAGGTGTAGACTGCCTTAACGATCAGTTTGTATCTAGTTTCTTAATTGAATCTGATCCAAAGACTTATCATGAAGCCATGACTTCAGTAGATGCAAGCTTATGGAAAGAGGCCATAAAAATTGAGCTAGACTCTATCCTTGTTAATCACACGTGGGAGCTGGCAGACTTACCTAAAGGGTGTAAACCCATTAGCAGTAAGTGGATCTTTAAGAAAAAGATGAGGCCAGATGGGACCATAGATAAGTATAAAGCCAGACTGGTGATCAGAGGCTTTACACAGAGAGAGGGACTAGACTACTTTGACGCCTACTCTCCAGTGTTTAAAATCACCACAATTAGGTCTCTTATTGCATTGGCTGCCATGCATGACTTGGTAATACATCAAATGGATGTTAAAACAACCTTCCTGAATGGAGATCTAGATGTGGAGATTCGTATGTCTCAACCAGAGGGATTTGTGATCCCTGATCAAGAGAACATGGTATGTAGACGGAAGAAGTCCCTCTATGGTCTAAAACAGGCACCTAAAAAATGGTATGAGAAATTCGATGATACCATGTTGAGCAATGAATTCACTGTGAATAACTCAGACCCATGTGTACATTGTAAGTCTGGATATGTCATCATATGTCATCATATGTCTGTATGTTGACGACATGCTCATCTTTGGTGCCAATAAACATGATGTGAATGAGGTAAAGACCTTTCTGTCATCCAACTTTGAGATGAAGGACTTGGGAGAGGCATATGCCATACTAGGGGTCAAAATCAAAAGAACCCAAGAAGGCATCTCTCTCAGTCTACCTCATTATGTTGAACAGATACTGAGAAAGTTCAACTCCTATGATGTGAATCCTGTGAGAACCCCCTATGACCCTATCACAACTCTAGTGAAGAATGAAGGAGTAAGTGTCTCGCAATCTGAGTATGCTAAGATCATAGGAAGTGTGATGTTTCTGATGAATCACATTAGACTCGACATTGCCTTTGCGGTAAACAGACTCAGTAGATACACACATAACCCTAGTAAGGAACACTAGAGTGCACTTCATCGCCTGCTTAAGTATCTAAGAGGCACAATTGATCTAGGCCTGCATTATGCAAAGTTCCCAGCAGTGCTGGAAGGCTACTGTGATGCTAACTGGGTCATTGACAATGATGAAGTCAGTTCAACCAGTGGTTATGTTTTTGTGTTATGTGGAGGTGCTGTGTCATGGAAGTCTTCCAAACAGACATGCATAGCACGTTCCACCATGGAGTCTGAGTTTATCGCTCTTGAGCTGGCGAGTCAGGAAGCAGAGTGGTTGAGGAGTCTCTTGGGAGACATGCCACAGTGGGGAAGGGAAACTACACCAATTTCCCTTCACTGTGACTCACAGGCTGCCATTGTAATCGCAAAGAATAATGTATTCAATGGCAAAAAGAGACACATCAGGATAAGGCATGCTGCAGTAAAGCATATTCTGAAAAATGGTGTAATAGCGCCCTTGGATTATGTGAGGACATAACAGAATCTGGCAGGCCCACTTACCAAAGGCTTAACAAGGAGACTAGTTCTCGAGACGTCTAGGGGAATGGGGCTGAAGCCCCTGTGCTAATTCTCCATTCCCATGACGTGGGGCGGAGTCAGCTAGAGTAGAACTAGCAGAGCTCCATTGAGGGTCAGAGTTTGACCTAAGGATGAGCCTAAGGCTCTTAATGTATTCAGCCCTTTGTGGTGGTTCTAATGAGACGGACTTGATGAATGCACCGACTAATGAATGTGTTCATAACCTGTATGGCAATCCTATTGAGACGAACTCGATGGAAACATTGTTGCCGATGATGTGAGGATGAACTTGTAAAAGTTCATAATGCATTTATAGCCCTTTGCGGTGGTCCTATTGAGACGGACTTGATGAATGCACCGATAGCTAATATATCCATCACCGTAATGGTGGTCCTATCGAGACGGACTATATGGTGTATAGCTGCTGATGATGATGTGGATGAACTTGCCAAAGTTCTCAATGATTTCAGACCCGAGTAAGGGGTCAGAGTCTACGCTGAGGTAGACTCAAGGAAATCACCTACGTGAGCCCGAGGGTGGAAGGCCACCCTCTATAGAAGACAGACAAAAGTCTTCTTAAAAACTCACCAGTCCCAAGGTATGTTCAAGGCCTACTTAATGAGCATGAACGAATCGCGGAGAACGCAAGACTCACCGGGTATCGTATGTGTTGTGGGGGTCTCAATTAAAAATATCCGAATTCAAGAGTAATTTCACTTGGTTGGTTTATTTTTGGTGTTATTCTTCCTATGCTATAACTTAAGAACAAGATTTTACTATATAAGCCCCTCTAATAATATGTTATAATATGTGTGGTCTTTTTCACAATAAACACTGATACATGATTAATATACCAAATATAACATTTACGACCAATATAAAGTGTCACAATCATAAGAGAGTTAGTGGCACCATTAATCTCAAAGGACCACATCAAGACCACCATAATGTTGGGTTTGTATCATGGTTGGGCCCATTTGGGTGATTCTCTTGTTGGGCCCGTAACCATCTTATAATTAATTGAGAGTGAGGCTCACCCACTCACTACTAGTCAAGACTATTTGTTTCTAGTTAGCACATGGGGGGGGGGGGGGGNNCTCTAGAGAGAAGATGGCATTCAAAGCTTTATTTCTCTAGACAATTAATGTCCCACATCTTCCAACTAGTGAAACTAAAGCTGCCTTATTATAAGTTGCTTGACAACTCATTGTAAAGCACATGGTGGAGTAGAGAAGGCTCTCACACGCGCGCGCATATATGGGAGGCATTTGGGCTTTTAACCATTTGGACTCTTTGGCTATTTGGGCTATTTGGGGCTATTTGGGCTTATGGGCCTTATGGTCCTTTGGGCCGTGGGCCGTGAGCCCGTGGGCCCGTGTGCCCTTGTTCCCGGGTTAATCAACCTAATCAGTATTTGAGTATATCTCTAACTGATCTCGTAGGGTTAATCAAATTAATTTCCGAGTTTATCTCCCACTCTCTTAACTTCTCTACCACGTTTCCTAGGAGGTTAGGGTTTTCTCAGAGGCTATATATACTGGCCGAAATCAAGAGAAAATACACAACTCAATTTCGGCTATCTTCCTCTCTCTGTCTGTTCAAGCTTCGAGTTCTTCAATCTCCATTACTATCTCTGTCAGTGCAGACAGAGGCGGTAAGTTGTGGTAAATCCTTGGGGAGTGAACGGAAACAGTAATTTGCACCAAGGTCACTCCGAAATCACTTCAAGGCAGTGGCCTCCATACCACGACACAGAGAAGGTTACCTCATGCTAATGAGAATGCGAGGATGACCTTGGATCGTTTCGAGAACTTTCAAAGGAGAAGCTAGGCGAAGTGACATGCAGCTGTAAAACGATTACATTGGTCATTAATACTACTTGACATGATAACTACATATTGAATCATAATTCTGTTAAGTACGTACCTCCCCTTCGCGAAGCCGTCTAAAATAATCCTTCATCTCGTTTAATTCGACCTTTGTACTGCTAAGTTCTTTTTTCATTTCTTCCATTTCTTTTTTCAATTTTTAAATCTCTTCATTGCTCTTATGAGATTCAACCTTGAATTATTCTCCCCAAATAGTTTTTGGGGTGCCTTTTCTATAAAACTGAATAAACCCTCTACGTTCAGGTCCCATAACCTGAGCAAATATACTATTTGATCCGTTCTCATAAAGGCAATTTCTCTTGAGTATCTTTGTTCACTAGGCCTCTCATTTTTTCCTGTAAATAGTGAAATTACACTAAGGGTTATAATTAAGTTTGAATCTAAAAGAGATAACATGTTAATTTCATCATTACCATATTTTCCCTTGCTTCTTCTGTTATTGGTGTACCTTACGTTTTTGTGTAAGTTTTAATAAACACTTCCACTTGAGATGTTGGAGTACCTGCTGGTGCCTCTCTTTCCGGATCTTCCTCTATTTATAAAATTCATCATGTTAGTATAGAAATATACTATAGAAGAATAAATATTGATTCTCACCTCAATGGCGTGTTTTTGCAAAGTTCTTAGATTCACCTGTATGACACGTTTTCAGTTTCTTCATGTTCTCTTTATTTTTTCTGCCCTAGCCCGTCATGAAAAAAACAACAATGACAAAAGAATTCATTATCAACATTAACACTAGTGACAAAAATAATAATTTCAATTATCTCAAAACTTACAACAGTTTTTTCATTTGCCCAACGTTTTATCGCTTCCCTCCATGATTCCAAGGGAATTTCCTCCAAACAGTTCCTAAATTGCTCTCGGAATGTGGAGAGTGGAGAAAAATATTTGCGCTTTATTTCATATTTTTCATCCCTCCAATCTGCATCTAACCTCCCTTTCACCCAACGAATTCCACCGTCTGGAATGATTAATTGCTTTTTGATATTGCGGATTGCTTCTTCCTTGTTTTCTTCAGGCATCAATTTCCAACTAATCATGTGAATGGGTAAAATATTGAAATCCCTCCCAACTTTTCCAAGAAACGCTGATAATTTCTTTGAGTTTTCCTTAACCGGTTGCCCACGATACCAAGTAATTGGTAGTGGATTAATCATGGTACCTACCCAGTCGAATTTTGTTGCACCTCTTCCTTTCCTATAAGTTTGTTTTTCGTGTTCGGACATCTACACTTAAAAGGATGCAAATAAAAATTAAGAAGAAATAAAGTTAGATATCTGATAAGCATCAATACAAAAGATAAAGTTTACCTAAGACCAAACAATAACTTCAAGGGAAAGAAATAATTAAATATTAAATATCACAAAATGATTTATTATTCTATGAATTAATAATAAATAAACATCAAGTGCATTCAAGAATCAAAATAATCATAATCATTTGTATCTTCTTCATCTAAATCTTCATTTTCATCTTCGTATTGTTCTAGTTCAGGTTCACTTTCACTGTCATATTCACTTTGTCGATTTTCATCTTCGTATTTTACTAGTTCAGGTTCACCTTCACTGTCGTATTCTTCCTTTTTTGTGTAAGTTTAAAAAAAACAACATATTTGATCTATTTTGGAATTTGGAACACGTTTCGTAGAAAAAGCATATAAAAATAAAACTAACAAAAGCATCTAAACATTATATAAAAAAACTCACGATTTATAGAAAACCTCAAATCAAACTAATAAAATCATATAAAAAGAGGGGTTTCAAAACTAAGGTCTGAATAGGAAGAACACAGAAAAAGCTGCATAAAAATCATAGAAAACCTGAACTGTGGTTACCTATTTCCATTAAAACCTTGTGCTTCTAATACTGTATCTTTCATGAACAACTGAAACACAAAACTTGTATTCGACAATTTTACACTTTCAGAACTGTTATCAGTTCTAAATGAGTTTTGTTACAATTTCACACCTTCAAAACAGTTCTCAGTTCTCAATTCGAAAAAGTTTAGACTAATAACATAATTTTATAAGGGATTATGACTCATAAAAACTATTTTGACCTATAATTTAAATCAAACCTTAAATCATTCTTCTCAATAGTGAGTTTAGGTCATTAACACTCAATTGCTTAATTTTAAGAAGAAGAATATGAAGAAGAACAACAAACGTGGTTGTGGTTTTGTTGGAAAAATCTGATTCGTGGAATAATCGAGTATAAACTCTGAGATTGAAAAGATTTGCTGCACAAAGGAATTAAGGTATGATGTTATTTATGTATTAATCAATTGATTAGTTTAACAAGAGGAAGAGGAAGAACCATACCTGGTGGTGAGGAGGTGTATTTAATAGCATTGCTTGGTTAAAGACAAGTAAAAATATCAAGAAAATTCATTCCTATTGTGGTATCTAGGAGAACTATTGACTGTTAAAGACTCAAAAAGAAAATATAAACACTGGTAACTTCAGATGTAAGATAACTATCACCTATAGAACTGGCAAACCTATTTACTTCATATCGAGGCATAGAATTTAAAGGTGAGAAATATTGAAGCAGTGAACTTCATTGGTACTTCAAACTCCTTGACCATTTGGTTATGCAAAGGGATTACGTACCAACTTAAAGAGAAGAAGTCAATGGGATATAACTTGTATGGAAGTAAATTAGGAAAAAAAGGAGGGCTTTGATGGATTAATAAGACGGGGGTATATGAAATAGAAACACGCAGGTATAGGCAACAAACTCAAACAGGAAAAAGTTAAAATCAGAGCTCCTTCCTAACTATTGTTATTTATCTGTTAGTGTTGGTTGGATTACTGAAAGCCTAGAATAAGAGTCTAAAATGTAGAATAAAATATCCCAACCAATATAGAATGTCAAATATTGAAACTTACACAGTTAAATTGATTGTATGACGAAATCATCAACTGATCCAAACCATAATTTCTTTCATGAACAACTGAAACACAAAACTTGTATTCGACATTCACACTTTCAGAACAGTTATCAGTTCTAAATTCTAAAGGTGGCCAATACGTGGACAACCAATTTTTTAATATGGATAACTATCTTATGTGGACAACCAAAAAAGTATTTTTTTTATATGGACACCAGTTTTTAAAGGGACAACTCTCTATTATTTTCACTAAAGTCCTCTTAGAATTAGATATATTATTTGGATACATCCCTCTTTTCTCCATAAACTCTAAGTTAGTTTGGTCTTCTTCTACTACTTCATCTTCTTCCTCAACACCCAAATTTCTAGAGAGAGAATTTTTCGGAGAAGCACCATTGTTGATTATGACATCAAACAAATGGAAGGGAATTGTTGAAGAAGCTTCCCAAAGAGAAAGGTAAGATCTAAAAACTCTATAACCCCTTAAACTTGTAAAACCTAGAAATCAAAAACTTGAAAACCCTAGAATTTTTTTTGAAGCAAGTAGATTTGCTCGTTTAAGCCCACGAACTGCTATTGTTTGTGGGCTTCAAACTACCGAAACAGTAGCAGTGAACTGCTACTGATTTCATGTATTTCGCCCGAAATCATAGTGATGCTTAGAGGTTTTGAATCTTCGTAGCTGCGACTGTTTCGGGGATTTCTATTGTGATGCCACTGTTTCGGGGATTTCCATTGTGATGCTTAGAGGTTTTGAATCTTCGTGTTTATGTTTTTTGTTCTTCATGTTTATGGGAAACTATGTGTTATGGAAAACTGTTTCGGAGATTTCTATTGTGATGCTTAGAGGTTTTGAATCTTCGTGTTTATGTTTTTTGTTCTTCATGCTTATGGGAAATTATATGTTATGAAAAACTATGCATTTCCGTGTTCTTCATGTTTATGATTTTTGTTTATTATTTCACTAATATACCTCGTGTTAAGATAACGTGTAGTCGTATTTAAGTAAATCGGGCTACGAGTTTATGAAAACTTAAATGTGCAAGGGGAAAAAACAAAAAAGGGATAATGTCCCAACCGCATCAGAGCGAAAAAGAAGAGCAGAGATAAGGTCGAAGAGCAATGCCGACCGAGCAACGAATCCTGCGACCAGAAAAATTATCCCAAATCGAACTGATCCAATGTCAGATGAAGACATTGATCATAATAATGATAGAACGAACGAACAAATTTCCGAGTCTGAAGAAGGATATCCAATATAGAGGTCGTTGTTGCACATGTATAAGTGGCATATAGTGAATCAGATATGGGATGGAGCAGTAAGTCGTTGACCTTTTAAATTTGGTTCTTTTATTATCAAATTTTAATTGTAAATAAATGGTTAAATTGTTTCTTATACTTGCAGATCACCGTGAGAGTATTAAAGGTTAAATCGCCAGTTAAATAGTTAGACAAGTGGGAGAGAGGAATGTAGGGACGTAAAAAAAATGGTGAATGATTCAGGATTCCTTCCTTTTATCAAAACCGTTCACCATAAGTCTGATGTAGTCCTCATCTCTGCATTTGTTAAGAGATTTTACCCAGATACGAATACTTTTCATCTCCCATTCGGAGAGATGATGATTACTCTTAAAGATGTGAAACACATCACGGGTTTGCCTATTGAAGGACTAGCTGTAATTGGCACATCTAGTGGCAACTTGAAGCTCGAAGGAGTTCTCAAGTTGTTGAAGGACACACTCGGACTCGCCCAACACATGCAAGGTTGGCATTATCTGGGGGAAAACTAAAATTAGTGAAACTAGAGTTTCTTCTTACGAAGTTTAGTGGGTCAAAAGATACTGATCCTAAATCGAAGAAAGAGCGATGTGCTCCGGCTTACCTTCTGTACGTCATTGTGTGTTGCATGTGCCCTGATAAAAGCGGCAGCCGTATTAATGTATAATATCTAAACTGCATGTGCGACATAAATAATATTGTGAAGTATAGTTGGGGATCAACTTTCTTAGCCTTTTTGTTGCATGAGTTGTCTCAAGCTACTAGATAATCCTGCAAACAGATTTTAGGATGTGCCCCTATTCTCAGGGTAAGTCGATAGTTAATAAATTTGCTTCTATTAATATGAAAGTTATGGATCCGTAATACTTCTTTTATACGTCCCTAGGTTTGGATATACGAACACTTCCCTACCATTGGTAGACAAATACAGAAACTTAGTTTTCGTGAAGGTAATCCTATAACTGGAAAATGGGTGGCAGAGTTGTCGCGATATAAGGATGTAAAACAAAGCCTTAGGAATCTGAGAGAATTCCTTGACGACACAAGGGTCACAGAGGTAACTAAAATTTTCACTTATGACACATTTGTAACTTATTAAATATCATATAACAATCATTTTATTAATATTTGTAGGTCGTATGGGACCCATATGCCACTTCACGTGATTATTATCTGATTGAGAGATTGGCATATTACACAAGTATGGTTATTTGCTTTGATATGGGTTCTATCTTATACCCACAACGTGCTTTGCGTCAACTAGGCTATCGTCAGACAATACCGCCTCCACCTCACGTACACGACTTAGTTCGGTCAGCTTTATGGGATTGGAATAATTCGGGATGTCACTCGTTGAGTAATGATCACTGTGTTCCCGCAAGCTTCCCTTACGAGAGTACCGAAGGTTATATGATAAGTGGTTTACATGTAATTCACATCCTGTGGTTTCAAACCCAAGTCGAAGAACGACATGTGTTCTAATGGCCGAGAAAATCGGAGAAGATGTGGACGAGGAAGATGGATCCGTCGGTTCCTGTTCTAAAGAAGATAGTGCAGAGGAAAATGAATCTGGTAACTCGGGTTTCGAGGAGGACGGCGCAGAGTGATATGAATTTCATTTTTTCTAGTGACGATATTTAATTTCTGTGTGGATTATGTTACTTACTTTACGGTGATACTATGTTGTTACCGAAAATCTTTATTTTGTGTTTGATTTATGTTTATGACTTGACTTTTGTTTTATTCGAACTTCTTCACCAATCTTCCTTCAAATCCATATTGTTTTCATTTTCTCTAAAATAAGTTGTTCAAGTCCGAAATAGAATATATATAGATTCAAGGAAGCCCGTGGGTACTACGCAGGATGCACATACAAACATTAGCACTCGCCCAAGTTTCAACCTTGTGTAGCTCTACCAATATAGCTTCCATTGCACAATGGGCAACCACATTTCTTAAATTATAAAATATAATTGTCTGGTGGTGATGCTTAACATTCCTCAAATCTTTCTCAAATGATTTTGTTATTCAAATAAGCTCGTGTTCAAAACACTTGTGAGCTGTTTCCCAACAAACAGTAAAACCACTAATAGAGTTAGCTAAAAACTTTTTTAGCCTACTGTGTTGTCCCTCTGCTTTACTTGTGGCGGTGGTGTCGTATTTTGTCAGTCAAACAACGCACAAAGCGTATCTTATACGGTGTTAACCAAGTATTTCGACAATATGCTACCAACCCCCCTGAGACTTTAGTACACTTATTTGCAAACCTATCAAATGTATCTATAAATGTTTCCTCTGTATCCGACCATGTTATCATTTGCCATTCATCGAAAAACTCATCCACAATCTTATTAAGCTCGTCTGTTTTATCTTCAGCATTTTTACCGCCATCACAAATAACCTTCTTTAAGAATAAGGTTGCATGAGCTCGAAAGTTTTTGTTTATATGCCATGAACATAAGATGTGATTAGCATCCGGATACATAATTTCTATTGCACTCATCAAAGCTTGTTCCCTGTCAGTGATAATAACGGAAGGAAGATCATCCACTTTATACTGCCTTAGACATTCTAGAACCCATACTTAGTGTTCTGTAGTTTCCTTAGACATAAAAGCACATGCTATTGTGAACGATTTTCCTGTTGAATTTCTGGAGACGACCTAAAGTATAGGGTGCTTATACCGAGTTTTTTGGTACGTGCAGTCAAGGATCAATATCTGAGGAAAATATTGAGCAAGATCTATACACTTTGGATGCGTGACAAAAAGATCTTTCACCTAATTAGAGTTCTCCTCACACCTATACTTCACTAGATAGTGGTAGTCAGTTGACAACTTCATAAACTGTTGCAATGTTGATCGTCCTTTACTCTAATTTACTCTCAACTTTGCCCTCTCTTTGTACAGAGTTATCATTGAAGCAAGACTTTCTGAGTTATTTTTTTGAGAAGCAACAAAAGTTCTTTGGGTCGTACTCCACCTTCTGTCAATTTCCAAACAAGTTCTCGTTTATCCTCCTTCAACCGAGAAATAAACGCATGACCTGTGAGATTTCGCGGCAGCGCGTGGTTATGACATCTGTTTAATACTTCAACACTCCACTTTCCGTATTCCAAACATTTTACTCTGATAGAAAAAGGACAATCACACTTTGAAGAACTTGTGCGTCTTTTTTTGGCGGGGTCTGTGTTGGACTGGAAATTCTTCGCCTTGTGACTTGCATATGTACCACCCCTAAAACACCTCAGCAAAGTGAATGACCCTTTCCCTTCATTATTTTTGTTTCTTCCAGATCTTTTAACTAAGACGAAGAGATTGTTCTTCCCTTTCTTCGTGCACCAGTCAACAACTGACTCTCTTGACTCGAAAAACTGTGAAATTAGAGAAATATTTCCATCAATTTGTACAAATGGAGTATTAAAAAATATACTAAGCGTAAGTAAAATAAGCATACCCTCTTAGTTATGAAGTGTTCGCTAAAGTCAGGTAATTCAGCTCTTAAAGGTATGGCCTCATCTCCAAGCGATGATGTTTGTGAGTCAAATTGGGTGCTCTATAAGACAATTTTAAAGAATAAATTAACAAGTAGGATAGGAAAAAATAGGATACCATTCTGATTTTAAATGTACTTTGCGAATTTCGTGGCAAAGTACAAGAAATCATACCAGATTTTCGTGGGAAAAGCCCTGAACGGTAGAAAATTTTTGGAAATTTCTTACGAAATTCTGGGAGTTTTTCCTTCACCTCGAACTTTTGCCATGTCTTCCAAACTACAAATACTAAAATACAAAACAACATTATAAAAGTTATAGTTTTACCTCATCAATGTCATTAATTCGTATTATAGAAACGTCGGGAAAAACATCTTCAGGTGGAGATTGAGGGGTTTTATCTTCTTCATCCTTAGGGCTTCATAAAAAAAGAAGGAATAAGAATAACACTAAGAAGAAGAAGGAAGAAGAAGAAGAAGAAGAAGAAGAAGAAGAAGAAGAAGAAGAAGAAGAAGAAGAAGAAGAAGAAGAAGAAGAAGAAGAAAGAAGAAGAAGAAGAAGAAGAAAAAGATGCTGATGAAAAAGACAGTTAGGTTTTCTATTTTTATTTATTGTTTTTGTTAATGGTTCACAAATTAGTAACTGTTAATATTTAAGACTTTACGGAGTTCTCCTCTTATTAAATCAAAGTCAACTAAGTCAAGCCTAGTTGACTTGTACCGGGCCCGAAAATAGTTGTCCATATAAGAAAAACGGTTGTCCGTGTATCGGCCACCATTCTTAAGAATGAGTTTGTTACAACACACCTTCAAAATAGTTCTCAGTTCTTAATTTGAGAAAGTTTAGACTAATTACATATTTCTGTAAGGGATTATGAATAATAAAAACTATTTTGACCTATAATTCACATCAAACCTTAAATCATTCTTCTCAATAGTGACTTTAGGTCATACACTCTCAATTACTTAATTGTAAGAACAAGAATATGAAGAAAAACAACAAACCTGGTTGTGGTTTTGCTAGAAAAATCTGATTCGTGGAATAATTGAGTATAAACTCTGAGATTGAAAAGATATGATGCGTAAAGGAATTAAGGTATGATGTTATAAACGTATTAATCGAATGATTTGTTTAACAAGAAGACGAAGAAGAAGGGGAAGAACCAAACCTGGTGGTGAGGAGATGCCAGAAGACCTCTGATGCCACAAGAAAACCCTAAAAGATGAGGATGAACAAATAACAGAGGCTACAACTCTGATTTAAAGGAAAAATAGATATTGAAATCATATTGTAGATGACAAACAAAGAGGGAAATCGTGGTTTAGAGGAACCCTAGGTGAAACGAGCAGAAGAAGAAGAGAAGAAATCGTGGGAAAAAGAGGAGAGAGAAAATAAGGAAAAAAAGAAGGAATCTAGGTTTATCTCTTTTTGCGCCAATTTTTATTTTGCCAATATTCCTTGCGAATTTATTTTTGGTCCGTAAAACAATTTATTTGTCCCCATTGTGATCTTAGTAGGGACAGATATAAGAAAGTGGTCCAATTTTGTATATATTAGGGACATACGTACAAATATTTGTCCTTATTGAACGTTTTTTTGTAGTTTGTACTTAGAACAAGTGCAATGCTCGATTCCCATGTCAATTTGTATCTCATCTAATACGTCATATCTTTCAGACTTTCTTGATCCCAAGTACAACTATCAACCAAATGATTAATCTCTCAATCCATTTGAGCGTGGCTACGCATTTTCAGTTGGTACTCATCAAGTGGCCAGGAGATACTTTTCCTAATTTAATAAGGATGACACAATCCATTCTTGCACTCCTACTAAACTTCATGTCTATCATGTCTGTCCCTGTGTCTGCCTTTATAACCTCCTTTTACGGCGCGACGTTTACGGAACCAAAGTCAGACATTTCTTGCATAAGATGAGTGGAGCACTCATGTTTTTAGGAATCCAATCTTGTCAATGAGAGGTTTTTGACGTTCATCACTGTTGATGTACTTTCATGGTGGGTTATCCAGTGGATAGTCCCAATCATACACCCACGTAGATGACTTGAATACTCCTATTCCCATAACCCATGAAACAACGTTATATTGTCGATCTCACCTGGACTAAGAAGCGTATAACAAAAGGATTCCAAGTTCACTTAATAGGGTTTCATTCATCAGATCAGGCATCTGATAAATCTATTTGGAATATTACATTATTTTAGACTATTGCTTAAATGCTAAACCATATTTAGACGACGAAATAAATAGGAATTATTTCTGACGACAAGAGTGTGTAGTTTTGAGTCTCCTCCGTAAACTACTTCACTTACTCAATTTACTAGTCAAGACCATTTTCAGGATGCACCTTATGCCTTAGACCCTTTATATGACCTTTCATACTTGATCGTAGGTGATAGTTTAGTTAAAACTGATTGACTCCGAGTACCTTTGCTAATTATCACTTAATCGAACTTTGCTTCCTTCAATTCTCTTTGATAATTCTCTAGTATCTCTTTACTAGTATTAATGCTTGTAAAGCCTTCATTTTATTTTTTTCGTTTTTAGAGTACGCAACAATATCCAGCTTGAAACTCCTTCCAGCCTACTATCCTTCAATGTCTGGAAGTTAGCATTATATGACATCTATTACCTTCTCACTTCCCACTTTGTACTAAGAACTCATTCTAAGTACTTCCCAAGTTCTTTAGGATGTTCTTTAGTTGTGGCCCATAATCCCTTATCTGGATTTGAATGGTGACGACTCATCATACTCCAAGTATTTGAGACGTATTAGCGAAAGCTGATCATTTCTAACATGACCGATCTGTTACTCAAAGCATAAGCATCTTTCTCATGCGTGTTTGCTCATCAAGACCAACCAGACTCTGATCTTGCTGAGCTCTATGTCATGAAACTTCGGTCAAATTTTTCTTCTAGAGTCTTTCGCATTGGACCTTTCAAAAATCTTATCTCAGTAAGTTTCTTGATTTAGTCTATCATCCTTTTGGTCTATCCTTATAGATCTTTGATGCTCAAAAGCATTTCACTATTTTGTGTGGTCCTTTATTGAGTAAGTTCCAATGTTTTCAACATCATAATGTTATTCATAATTTTATTATGTTTTCTACATACCGGACCTAGAAAACCCGTTAACTACTACTAACCTTTTTTAAATTCCCGAGGTTCAAGATTTTCTTCATTCTTTTAGAAATCAAACATCTTTGATTACCTCGTTGAATAGAAGATTCCAACTCTTACTTGCCTGACGATGGATTTCTGAAGCTTGCGTATTTTACCAACCGCTAGAGTCAATAACCTTTTAAACTATGTCCAGTACACATCTTCTTCCAGAAGTTCATTAAGGAAGATGTTTTTTGACCTCCATGTGTTAGTGTGATCTTTATGCACTTTAAACTTAACAAAAAATGTAAAGATCTCATTCATAGTTTCATACGATGAATTTGTGTCCTTTATCTCCTCGTTAGCTTTGGAAATACCAATATTTCCATCAATCTCATTTTTTCCTTTGGAAAACTGATTTGAATCCAATAGGTTCTACTCTATTGTCCAAATTTTCAGGTTCCAAACTTGATGAGTTATGGATTCCATTTCTGATCTTCTGGCTCGAAGCCAATTCCAGAGTTAGGTTCTGTATGGGCCAAAATACGTCACCAGGAGCGCTCATAGAAATCCACGATTAATGGGCTTACGCGGTGACCAAGCCCATGAATTAATGGCTAATAGGCCCGACCCCATTTATCTTCCGGCACCCCAAAGCAACGATATAACACGCAATTACATCCAACCCTGGATAAAGAGGTCAGTCCTCACCTCCTCAGAGGACCTGCCACCATGTATCCGTTGGGGGAGATGTTACGGTCATTCAAGATGGCTATATCCTAGATATACCCTTTAAGGGGTTACGATATCTATATTTATAGTGACAGCCCATGCGTTACCATCATTAAAGACGACAACTCATCACGGGGTAGAAGTCGACCCAAGACACTATAAATTGGTTGAACCAGGAACGATATGGGGCAATCCAGTTTCCGACTAAAACACTCGACCATGTAGGTGATTGCCGAACATACCCCATACTCACTTGACATCACTGTCAAGCATTCCAATATTATTTGGCATCCGACAACCAACGAATACAACCCAATTCTTTCTCTCATACAGAGGGATTAACTAGTTGTCTACAACACTTCTACTACTATCATCGTCTTATTCTCTCACTGTGATCGACCGATCCAACATCCAATGAACAACCTACGACTCATCAAAGGAGGGCGACCTATCTTATTCTCTCTTGAAGATTACTCATCAAAGGAGGGCGACCTATCTTGCTCTCCTCGAAGACTACTCATCAAACGAGGGCGACCTATCTTTCTCTCTTTTGAAGACCACTCATGAAAGGAGGGCGACCTATCTTTCTCTCTCTCCTGAAGATCTCTCCAGAAGACCATTCATCAAGGAAGGACGACCGGACAATCAAAGTAGGCAAGTTACTTTATCTCTCCTAGAGGTCAGACATTCCTTACTTGACACACGTGGATATTTACGAGGGTTGCCTTAGACCTTAGTCAAGGACATACCTCATAAGCTGCCATAATCTCTCTCCAAACAGGTCAGTTTACCTGTAGAGATCGAGTTTTGACCACTCTACGGGTCGTGCCTAAACTCCGATCATTCTGCTCAACGATAACATTCTAGGGATATCACTCACGTATCTATTACTTCTCTTGCAAGCTTAGTGACTTGACCGTCAGAGCCCTCTTAGGCCGGCACCATCCCGGTGTCCCAGGGATCTTACGGTCATGTGTATTTTGTCTCTTCTCACAGGTATAAGCCCAAAGACGTCGTCGGTGCCCGCTAAAATATTAATAGGTGAAGGTCCGACTTCTGGTCAACGGCCCGGTCCACTTGACTTCTTGACCCGCGATTTAGGTCCCTCACAGTTTGGCAGTAGAAGGAGGGGACCTTGACAACTTCTTACTGAGCTTATCCCGATGGCACAAGAGATGACCAACACTCCACGTGACATAGCACCCAACTTGCAATGCTGACACTCAAATGCAACAGAACACACAACGATACAAAGCCTTGGAAGAGGTGAACATCCTAGTCAGAGCCGAGAATCAATTATTGCAGGAAAAAATCATGAAGCTGTTTGTAACCGTACCACCTCGAAGGCTAGTTGCTCCTAGGCGGACGGAGCCGAACCCGAAGGGCAAGCTGGAAGGACCGCCGAAGCAAGAGACATGCCTAACCAGCCTATCCTTCGATCGACAGCCCCAGAACAATCAACCAGGACACATGCAGGGGCGCTCTTGATGACGAATTTTGGCCCATACAATCACCAGCAGGAATAACCACTCCGTCTCGAGGCTACGACTAAGCAACTGCACGCCAACAACTGGCAAGGGGTCAGTTAACTCAACAACATTGTTTTACTAGTAGAAGACCAATCCAAACCCCATCATGTTTTCAAAAGTTTCTTTAACAAGTTATAAACATCATGACAAAACGCTTTACCAAAGTAACCAATTTTCATTATTTACAAAGTTTTTTCCTCACATCTACCAATCAACAGAAGTAGTTAGTTGCCCACCCATATTGGACTCCCTATAGAAAGAATCACCTCAGAAGTGCGTTAGCTAGTACCATCTCATTAGCACTAGGTAATGCACTAACATCTCCTCGAGAAAGAGTCTTACCCTTAGCCAGTAAGTCACTTCCCTCTCTAAGGGATCTGCAATCATTGAAGATTTTACTTTATGATACTATATAACTTAAATACCTAATACATTTTTCATCACCTAGTTCGAATAAGAGAGTCGTCCCCAATACCGATTGTAGAACATGACCCTTATTATCTTAGGTACCCTTTTATGCATCTAGTGTGATCATTTGAAAACCAACCACATTCATCTATATCAAAAGCAAGATTCTTATTCAATTTATAATCTTATCAAACACGGAAATGGAACAACGAAGAGTCATATGGCACAAAGTAGTGTGATTCCAATCAATGTCACCACACCAGGCGAGCGGTCAGGGTGCACAAGCCTGAGCCTCAGCTGGAGGGACGAGCATCAATGGCGAGCGAGTGGAAAACTTTACTCCCAAGGTTTCATGAGTAGTATCGTACCACCTCAGCAGTCTCACACGAATTAGGCATATGTGTGCTGATGTGACACGAAAATATCACATTTGGAGAGCCTAACTTAGACTAATTAGTCCTTTTCGAGTGTTATCAATAATATTTTATGTGTTTTTCTTGTTAGGTATCATTTTTGGAGTTAAACATGTAATTTGGAATAAAGAGAACAAACTACCACTATCATTTCATGTGCCGAAAATGAGAGAAAAAGATTTCAAGCAAATCAAATGACAAGTGGAGTTAATGACGAGTCCGACGGTGAAAACGGAATTCAATTCAGAGTTCGGACGGGGAAGATATGGAAGAGAGAAGCCAAGGTCTTTTCTTGAAGGCACTCCCCTTGGTTTTAAATGTAGAGATAATATGGATGCACCTCTTGGTTTCTAAATGACAACCAAAGCCCAAGCCTATGAAAAGAAGAAATAAGAAAGAAGAGAAGAGAAATGCAGATAATCTTGAAGGCACCCTCTTTAGTTAAGCCCAACGGCATTATGGTAAAGTGACTTTTGGATAGAGAAACAAAAGAGGCCAGCCATTCTATCATCTTCTCGATCAACTTACTAGGGTTTGGGGGAGTGTTCTTGGTGGGAGTTAGAGAGAGAGGCAAGAAGAGGAAGGGAAGAAGAGAAGGAAGGAGGAAAGGAGAAGAAGAAAGGAGACAAGAGGGGAGCTTGGCCGACCAAGCATATCTTGGCCGAGCTGCTGTTCGGGCAGAGCTACTGCTGGCAGGACAGCAGCTTTCCGGCGAGTATCTTAGCCGGAAACAAGCTAGCTTGGTCCGGCCAAACCACCCCCTTCAAACCCTTTCTTCTAGCCTTCTTTTCCTTTGTTTTCTTCAACTTTTCTTCATCTTTCTACCACCATTTCTTATTGAATCTTTTGTTTTCTTTTAGATCTAGGTTTCTAGAGTGAGAAGGGGTTGATTTCAATAGTTTTGGGTTGATTTTACTTGGTTTTGATGCTATTGTTAGAGAAAGAAAGCTTCATTTAAGCTTCCATGGAGTTTGAATTATTTTGGGGAAGAAGATGAAGTGGATATGGGGAAACAAGATTTCTACTAGGGGAGTGAATATTTCACTGTTAAGGGGACCCAAAATTCTGCTATTAGGAGATCTGCTGCAACAATATGGATTATCTTTTGATCAACCATAGCTTGCGATCAAATCGAAAGGGGGATTTTCTAACTCTAGCTATTTAATTTTCTTCTTTCACTTGCTTTAATGTATAATAACTCCATGGTTAGCTAATTATTTTGAGTCAAGGTTAAGGGATGATGTATTTCGGTTAAACGACTATATATATGTGTGTTTGAATATTTGATAATAAATTGATGCTCATTTTATTTGATTATTTGTTTTAATCGTATTTTCATGTGTTTTGTCATGCACCTCACATAGTTAATAGATGAAGCGAAGTGATCGATATCGATCGTTGTTTAGATCCACTTTCATGGGATATGTCATGCATCTTCCATAGTTAGACAACTAGACGACACTCTCGATGACTCGGCATTAACCGACTAAGACGTTTGTTTGACTAAGTATGATCAATGGATATACGTAGTGCTTATAGACATCTATCTTAGGAGTCGAGCTAGATTTAGTATTGATTCGTTCGATCGCACCATAAATAGACGTAGGATCGTCATTATAGATTCCAGGCACTCGACACCTCTCTCCCCCAACTCTCTTACTCGACCCTATTCTCAACTCCTCTTTCGCCCGCTTACTTTGATCATCTAGTTAGTTTTACTTGTTTTCATTCTCTTATTGCTTGTTTAATCAAACCCCCGTTTACCTTTATTCCTTTCCCTTTTAGTCTAAGTTAGTATTTGACATCTAAACCGAGGGATAAGACCCTTCGATATCCAAACTACCGTCCTATCCTTGGATCGATCCTGGCTTTGCCGGATTACTACTCGATACCTCCGCTTGGGTTTGCAACCTTTTCGGGTGCATCAAGTTTTTGGCGCCACTGCCGGGGGTAGGTTTAGTAGTTAGGATAGCGTTTGTTGTTTTGTTCACTAGTTTTGTGTTATTTGCTTACATAGACGTTTTTGTTTTGTTTGTTTTTGTATTTTCTTATCTTTTTTATTTTTGTAGGTACCGCTTCGAGAAAAGAGCCAAAAGTGACATACAGGCGAAGGAAAAGGAAGGAATCGAGAAGCTTAAGAAGAAAGGCGAACGAAACGGGAGGAACACTCGATAGTATCGGATCCTATCTCTTCCTTTTTACTTGTGTGTGATTGTTTAGTTTTTTAAGTGTTAGTTCCCATTTTGTGATTGTGTGTTAGTATCCTTGAACATTGTGAGATCATGGCAAGTTGGCCATTTGATGAGAATGACCTTATGCTAACCCTTTCCAACACTAGTCGACCATCTACAAGTCATCATGACTACTCAAATTTATATAGGAATGTTCCGACTAATGATAGGAATAGGTGAGTTGAGCCTGACCAACCTAGGATGACCATAGGTGAATATCGACGGATGTATGGAGTCGGTCAGACTCGTCATGAATATGGTTTAGGGATTATGAGCATGAGGGTAATCAACCCCGTAAGAGTCTTCGAGACTATCGACAAGAGTTCGGGATGACCACACCTTCATGTATGATTTTGTCATTTGATGAGGACCGTAGTTCTATTAGTATTGATCGACCACGTCGAAGTCTTCGTGAGTATCGACAAGCATATATGAACGGTTCACTTAGTGATGACAATTCCTGACTCGATGATTTCACTCAAAGAGTCGAGTGTATGTATATACATGAAGGTAGTGAAGAAAGGACCTTGGAGACCATTAACCCGAGTTGTGCTATTTGTCCGAGCTTAGACCATTTGACCGAGTATTGTCCCATGATCCGTGTTCCGCGAGAGTCTTCGTCTAGTTATACTCATGTGCCTTATTACGAGGAGATGTCTGAAGATACTCTGCAAGCTATTTTAGATTATCAAACTAGATTCAATCGAGATATAAAAGAGATCACGGAACGGATTCTCAACATTGTTCATAGAATTTAAGTCGGAGCCTATCATCGACGAGGAAGGGGTTTGCGCACCCCAAACTCAAGAGGAGACTATGAATGATGGTGAGGGTAATACACCTGACTCTAGTCTTAACTTAAATGTCGAAGAAGCTCCTGATAGACCCTGTGAGATTGAATTGACCGATGACCCTTGTTGCTCACTCCCTCGACCATTGTCATCTCACCATGATTCGACTACACTAGACTTTCATGTTCAGGATGATAGCTCTATGAGAAAGTTTGGGGATCACACAATGTTGAACTTTCCAATCTTTAGCACTTGTGATTATTTGGATGGGTTATGTAGAATGGAAGGCGTTATAACTGACTTTGAGGCTCCCGATGCCTTTAAGGGTGTCGATAACATAGTAGTTGAAGAGATAGCAGATAGCTTGTTGGATTATTTACCTAAGGAAATAATGGACCTTGACTTGGTCCCCGATCCTATTGCCTTACCATTAGAGTCTAGTTTGACCTTCCACATAATCTAAGACTCGGTTGTTGACCCCTTCTGGGACACTTCGGACGTCTTCCGTACCATGTCTAGGGACTTAGTGGATGTTCTATCCACTAAGCTTGAGGATGATTTTTTACCTTCGACTGACTTCCTGACCCTTCATTTGTATGTCGATCCTTTTGACGACTGTTTAGTCGTCGCCCCTAGCATTTATGCGCACTTAGTGGACCGTACATCCACTAAGTTTGGGGATGGCTTCTTTTCGCTTTTAGTCTCACTTGCGCTTCTTTCGTTTAATATTCTTGTGAGACTTTTAGCTTTTGATATAGCTTTCTTTGGGTTGATCCCCAAATCTTCCGGCTTTGACTATGATCGTTAGCCGATTAAGATGGGCCTTGATGTTTGTGGGTAGCATCTCTGGAAACCCTCCGCGAGACATAACTCGTGCTCTTGTGTGAAAGCAAGAGAATCAAAGGCTAATTGCATAGCTCGATGCAATCGTGTATACCCGCGTTAGTGGTATAGTTCTATATGGTCATGCTTTTTATGTGCTTCATTCTCATGATATTCGTTGATATTTTAGGAGCAATTCTTACTTGTTTTACTTCGAAGGCGTGGTTTGTTCCAAGTTTGGGGATGGCATGAGTTTGGCATCAACTTGGAACCTCGTTATACATGAGCCTTGGTAGTACCATCTTTTATGTCCTTCGGTTATGGTAATATCTCTCCACTCTTCTCTTTAAATTGATATACCTCTTTATCTTTTGGTGAGTGTATGCTTAGAACATTGAGGGCAATGTTAGTTTTAAGTTTGGGGATGCGGGGATTTGACCATAACCAATGCATGACCATGGTTTCAAAGACAAAAGGGTTCAAATTAGCCAAAATTTAATTTTTTTTTTAACATTTTGAGTAGATTTGCATGTGATTATAGTGTTAGTTTTAAGAATGTTGATGCATATGTGTCAAGTTAATGAGTTTTGTGATTGCTAATGGTCTTTGCCAGAAAGTCGAGTCTTTGAGTGTTTGTGTTATACTATGGGAGTAACATCTTAGTAAAGAAGGAACATCTCTAAGAGACCTAGAGTAGTCGTTAGTGGAGACTTAACCCATGTGAGAGCTCAAAGCCTAAATTTTCCTTCGAGTGTACTCTTCTGTGTTAACTCCGAGTAGAATGAAGAGCTACTCAACCTCGTAATCTATTAAAAGAGTTCATTTGATCTCGTGTGCTCAACTTTCTTAGCCACTAGGAGTGACATTAGGATAGCGAATTAACCTTGCCCTTGTAGTCCATGAAACCCAATAAGAGTGTCAACTAGAGGGAGGCGGATACTCCACCACCATCCATCATCTTATATCCCGAGAATGAAGACATGAGAAGATAGAATGAAGAATCTGATGAGTCATGAAAATGCCTCATTTCAATCTCTTAATTGGAGCTAGTTAGTCCATATCGAGCCGTTACTCTGATGAATTGCTTGATTTTCTTTCTCAGGTGTCTTTTACGGAGCTTAGTGTGAAAAACAGGCGAAATCAGAAGAAATTGATGTTAGGGGCATTTTGGTGGTAAGGGTAGTCTGATAATTTCGGCCCATGATGATACTCAGATGAAAGTAGAAACAAATACGAACTCAACGGTGAAGACGGAAGTCGAATCGGAGTCCGGTTGTGCAAAATATTCAAGGTCAAAGTTTGGGTCAAAGACAGTTGACCAGATCAGATAGAACACGTGGAGAAGATCTTTGTAGAGCATATGGTGTAATCTGACGCTCCAAGTTATTATCGGGATACTTTCTGGCACCGGTGGAAGGCGCTCAGGGGTTTCACGTTGTGAGGATCCAGTGCATGGGTTTTATCTTATTACAATAGGACCGGGACATCCAACGGACAGGGAGAAAGGAAGACTAGATCGGACGGTCCATGTACCACCAACTGAATTCAAATTTTCCCTCTCTCCCGGCTTCTTTAGGAACTATTCAAAAACAGTTTAGAGAGAGAGAGAACTGAGAGATAGAGATGGAAGAAACATTCGATTCAGTTGAAGATTTTCAAGAGATTTCCGTGGCTGATTTGCGAGAATACGTCCATATCTCACTGGTGCTCACATTCGATTCTCTTT
>BEHA01050247.1:592381-617568 GCA_002897215.1 Eschscholzia californica subsp. californica
AGCCAAGGACATGGGGAGTAAAAGCCCCAAGGTTTCCGGCCAAGAAAGTTGCCGGAACACCATGAAAATCCGGCCAAAGAAAGACATGAAATTCGGCCAAAAACCATGAAATCCGGCCAACACACTTAGACCCGAGCCGGTAGCTGCTGTTCCGAGCTTGTCCGAGCTGCAGCCGCGTCCGTGAGTAAAGTCCGAGTTGCAGCCCGAGCATCGCGATTTGCAGCTGCTTCCTTGCTGTCCGCGCGTGCTGCTGCTGCTGGAAGCTTCCTCCCGAGCTCGGGAAGCTTACCGAGCAGCAGCTCTGTCCCGTGTAGCAGCTCCCGTGCTACTCTTGTTCCGGCCAAGCTTAGGCCGGCCTAGGTGATGGCCGGCCAAGCTTGGCCGGCTCCCTCTTCTTCTCTCTTGCTCTCTTTAACCAAACTTTTGCACTTGAAGAACACCAAACCCTAGCCTCTTGCCTCTTTCTCTCTCTCTCTTACTTGGTATCCAAACTTGTGTATATTGTTTGAATCAAGAAGAAGATGAATAGTGTCTTGACTCAAACCCTAGACTTAGTCAATCTTGACTTTGACTCAAACTTGAGTCCATTGGGTGCCTCCAAAATCTCTTCCTTTTTTCATCTTCTTTGGGCTTGGGTTTTAGACTTCACTTGGAAATCAAGAGGGTGCCTTCTAGAATTATAACCAAAGGAGGGTGCCTTCATAGAATCCTTGTTTTAAGACCGAACCTCGACTTCTTTCTTTCACAACTTCCCCGTCCGAACTCCGAATTGACTTCCGTTTTCACCGTTGGGCTCGTCTTTGACTCCTCTTCTCATATGATTTGCTTGAAGTCTTTTTCTCTCATTTTGGGCACATGAAATGATAGTGATAATTCGCCCCCTTTATTCCGAATTCCATGTTTAGCTCCAAATATGGTACCTAAACAAGAAAAACACATAAAATATTATTGATAACACTCGAAAATGACTAATTAGTCTAAGTTAGGCTCTCCAAATGTGACATTTTCGTGTCACATCACTTAGCTATTAGGACTACTTGTTTTGCCGGAGCAAAGTAAGTTTAACTAGGACTTCTCCTTGAGATCCCCGACAGGGGATCGCGTTGTACTCGAGCAAAGTGAGGTTAGCTAGGACTCCTCCTTAGGGCCCCTAGTCGTCACCTTGGCTACCAGGGCTATCTGTGTGAACCCCTGGTCGTCGCTCTCGCTCACAGGGTTATTTTTAGGGCCCATGGTCGTTGCGTTCACTACCAGGGTTGTCCTTTCGGGGGACTTGGTCGTCGCGTGTGCTACCAGGGCTGTCCTCTTAGGACCTCTGGTCATTGCTTTCACTACCAGGGCTAGCCTTTTATCGCAGCCAAGGGAGTTTAACTAGGACTCCTCCTTTCGTATCGTCGTTTTTATGAAAAATACTATTTATTGATAAAAGTTGTAGCGCTACTCTCCCGCCTAGTGGCTATACTCGTAAAATAACTTGAAAGAAAAAATGTTGTAGTGCCCGTTCGTCATACCTAGACGGCTCTTACCTCATTCTTGCATGTCCGCTTTGGGATCCCCGTAGAAGACCTTATCTCCTCCGACGGTGGCCGGGTTGGTCGTCTTCTCTTCCCAGCCCTGGGCCGAGATCAGATAGCATTCTCGGTCTATCTCCTGATTTCCTCTGACCGTCCTATGAGGTTCGTTCCTGGGACTGGGAATTTCATCATCAGGTGGTTCATAGAGATTATGGCTCCTGACTCCCTCATGAAGTTCCTTCCTAATATAATATTGTAGGCGTGCATCTTGTCAACTATGGCGAAGTTCAACATTATCGCCCTCTTTGCTTCTCCGTCTCTTATCAGTATGGGTAGCGACGCCATTCCATTGGTTTCCACCCAATTGTCGCCAAACCCTGTCAAGCAAGATTTCTATGATTTAAGATATTGAGGACTTACCCTGAGCTTTCGAAAACACGTGCGACTCATGACTTCGATCGAGCTCCCTGTGTCGACTAGATTGCGTCCGACGTTCAAGTTGGCCACCACCGCTGTTATCACCAACAGGTCTGTGTGTGGGGTTATTACTCCCACTAGGTCGTCGTCGGTGAAGATGATGGGTGGTGTTTCTACTCTAGGCTTGACAAACAAGGCTGGCAGATTCTTTGCTTCATTCACGTATCTGCGTCGTTCACCCTTCGTGTTTCTGCTAAGGGTTGGTCCCTCAGCGATGGTGTTTTACATATTACTCCGCTAGACTCTTCTGGTCTTTTAGCTGTTTTTCTGGCAGTTGTGGAATGCATGTTGGTGTCCAGCCCTGATCTGATTCCTCTTTTGCTTGCCGATCTATTATTCTTATATTCAGGGGGCTGTTGTTCCTTCTGGATGTATTTATCCAGCTCGCTCTTCCTCACCATCTCTTTTATCATATTCTTAAGGTGCCGACATCTGTCGGTCCTGTGACCGTATCCTCGGTGGAAGGCGCACCATGCGGTCATGTCTTTGGGGTCGAACTTTTCCCTGTCGTCGTTAGGTTTAGGCAACTCTACCTTTCCTTTCGTTGTTAGCACCTGCAGAATTTCCTCTATACTCTTTGTTAGGGGGTATATGGGCCGAAATAAGGTCTCGATCTCCTGCTCCGGTCTCGTTCCCTGGAAGGCCTTACCTCTTCTCGCTCTTTCTTCCTGGATGGCTCCCCTTCGTATGGGATGTTGGCCACCTTTTTCATTCTTCGGTAATTCTCTTCTGTCCTTATGAACTGCAGGACCCTCTATCAGCTCCGCGAGCGTATCTGGTTCTTTACTGGAGATGTCCCTTATGATGTCGTCCTTCCTAAGATATCTTTTCAAAGCAACGAACGTGGCTTTTGGCTCTAGGTAAGGGATCTGCACCATGAGATTCTGAAACCAATGTCAGTAGGTCGCAAGGGACTCTTTCTTTCTTTGGACCACGTTGAACAACTCGTCGGTCTTTCTTTTGATCGTGGTGATGCTTCGGAAAGCGTCGCGAAAAACCTGGGTGAGCTGTTCGAAAGACTTGATTCATCATGGCGCAAGCTCCTGACACCACGCCTGTACTAGCCCTTTCAATATGGTGGCGAAAACCACACACCATACGTTCCGTTTGGTTGTGTAGAGGTTAATTACTGAAGTATAATTGTTCATGAACACTTCTGGATCTTCCAGACCGTAATAATGTTCAAGTGCTGGACACTTGAAATTCTTTGGCTTTTCCTCCATTAGTATCTCTCGGCTGAGAGGGGGCTGGTGGATTACTGCTTTTCCCAATAGTTTCTCCCTCTCCCTCTCTCGAGTCAGCTCTGCCACTTGATGTGTGAGCACCTCACAGACAGTCGGGTCGTCCGTACATCCTTCGCCGATCCCTTTGGCCTTGGGGACGTAAAGTCGGTTCGCGTCTAGTGGTCCATATTCGTCCAGGATGTTTTCCAGGTGCATGTGATCGCCATGTTGTAGCTCCATAACTCCGGATGAGAACACATTGCCCGGCGAGAGAAGTCTTCGGGCGTGCATCCTGATTGCTTCTTTTCTTTCCTCTGGTGCTGTATTTTTCCTGGCTGTTTCGACCTTGCAGAGGCTTTCTTGTAATTGTTTCACCTCTTCTTTTCTTCGTGAGTCTTCAGCTTTGAGTTGCTCAAGCTCGGCCATGAGGTCCACCACGCTGGGAAGTATGTTCTGGGATCCGCGAGGGGTGTGTTCGTCTGAAGACATGTCTGCCTAACGGGCTTAAGAAAACAATTAGTTTTTGAAAACATATTGAAGAGAACTCGGATTGCCGAATTGATGATTTTGCTGGAGAGATTCCCTCTTTCTAGCGCCAAATGCTGATGTCAAAAAATGGTCTTCCGTTATATCATCATGAAACAGGGAGTTGATGCATGACAGCCTCCGTTATGATAGTATATTTTGTTATGTGAGATGGGATTCCGCCGGGTGTTCCTGCTTCCAGCTCTGGTTCTCTGTTTCCTCGCTCATGCTCCTTGCTCCAGCTCCTGACTCCTTCGCCCTGCTCCAGCTCCTTGATTTACCTCATGTTCGTCGATTCCCGAGGGGGTAAAACTTGCAGAGGGTTCGAAAACACCTCCGACGCTCAAGAAAGTCATGGTGTTCTTTGCAGTAAAAGAATGAATATTGATCGATCATTTTTGGGGGCGAGTTATGAGAACTCAGAGTTAATGTTGATCTTTTAGGGTTAAGAGATCGTGTCCTGTGAAGGACGATGTTGGTGACCTTTTATAGGCTTAAGAGGGTAGTGATTGCCGTGGAGGGAAGTTTTCCTTTGTGTTTATCTTGTATCTAGGATAGATGAAAGTTCCTAAGTTCAAGGATCTTCAATAGATATCCTGCCGATGTGATAGATCTTCTGGGACAAGTTTCCTCCCTTAGACACGTGTAGTCCAAACTTGCTTAAACACATTAAGATCCGTAACCGACTGAGATCTCTAAAGATATTTCGGGATTAAGTCGGTAGGTTGCTAGTGCTCTTCTGCCTCCCCAGTTCTGGGCGTAAGGCGTAGACTAAACTTACGTAGTTCCCCCTCATTCTTTTAGAAACCCCAGGGATGATCTGTTCATGCCGAGGGCGTTACAAGGCTGCTTTCCTCTAGCCGACCTCCTAGTTAAGGGAGTATGATCGTCAAGGATTCAGCTGTCCTGCTACCTTAAGCTGGGTTGACTTAACGGACTTCAGGTTTGATCTTGACTCTTCTGACGTCAGTCAACGTCTGGACATTTTGTGCATCATCAATGTGAATATGTCATCCTAACCTCAATGGCTACATGCCCGTAGATTGACACAATCCAAAGTCAGCTGCATATATGAAAATCCAAGTAATTTCATAATCGTAGTAATAACAGTTCAAACATCTTTCTTATATTGCTGTAAAACCATTCAAGTATCTTCTAATTCATCATTTAAAATCGAATTTCATGATACCTAAAATGTACTCATAATGAAGTATATAACTACAGGACCTAACATATTTCTTGATCTATAAAACAATGAGGGAGAAAGATTCAAAACTCCTACCTGAGTCCTCGCATAACCAAAGACATCCGCCTAGACGAGCTTATTTCACCTTAATCGCACACTTTAGGATAAGGAAGAATAAATAAACACAATAAACAATAACATTAGGTTCTTGGATAAAAACCTTCGTCAAAGAAAAAGAATAATTAAAAGAAAATTATGAAAACTTAAAAGCAAAATACGAACAACAGGAAAACAGATTTTCCTAACATGGCATGGCCCACATAAACAGTCACAACTCTCTCATCTTTAATCAGTTTCCACCCACTCTTATGACATTGGAATGTTTCTCATTTCTACTGTTTTGTTCTCAGGTGGTTTCTTATAATTTCAAGTAAAACATATTCGGAAAGCACAAAACATTTGGATAGGCGCATCATTTTCACTGACCATACGCTACGCATTCTAACACTCATATTTTCCTTATCCAAACTCCAAATAACTTCTATTATACCTTTTCTGGAATCCTCTCAAGATGAACTACAATGTTGTGGAAGAGTTGAAAAGCTTTTGAGACCTTTACGACTTCCTAGTTTCCAAAACAGTACCGCAATTTCTTGATCTAAATATGTTTACTGTTTTTCTTCTAAGTCCTGGCTACATCAACTCTTAAATTCCCGTGTATAAGTTAAGAACACTTAACTTAAGTGAATTCATACCAATTTCACCATCAACACATATGATAGTGAAAATGGTCAAAAATTTCATTATAAAACACTAGAGATCGTAATTTCTTCAAAAATAATCTAATTTACTGATTTCTACCTTGATTTTGATGTATTCAAGTTATTATAGCCTTCATTTGATCAATATCTTCTAACTCCTCCCTTATTTTGTCGGATTCTTCAAGTTACAAGTTAAAATCTCCAATAAAATTCAATTGCATTTTTGAGAAACAAACTCAAATTTCTTACAAAAACTAATAACAACTCTTAATAGCACTTACTTTAGAAGAAAACCCGAATTCCATTTATGAAATCCACTAGAACTTATCTCTTTAATCAAATTTTTTCTAGAAGAAAACACTAACCCTAGCTTTAGTCGAACAAAAGAGGGAAAGAAATCTGTTTTTTTTTATTATTAAATCTCCCGAAAATACACTTGACTCCCTTTGTTTCATTAAATTGTTAAACCACCCCTAAATCTTACTTGATTGCAGAAACCTACTAAAATCTACACCATTTGTTTATTTAGCCTCTGTTTTGACTTCGTCTAAATCCAAAATGGTGCCTCATCTAACTTTTATCTTCCTTCATAAAGAAAAAAGAAACTTTTATCTTTTATTTATTTAACCGAAAAATATGGGATGTTACAGAAGCTAACTCTGAACCGAGGAAAGATTTAAAAAATAAAATATTTCTTGGAAATTGATCTTTTAGAGGATTAGAGCCATAGAATGTACTTTGTATCAAAAAGAGGAAATCCCTATCTCCATTGTAACAAGCACTAAATATCCGATGTGGAACTCGGAGTTTTTAAGATTGAATGTTGCATTGGAGGTAATCATACGTAGAGTTTGTTGGTTAACCGACAAAAACTTTCAAATTTTGATATCTGCAACATGGTTTTTGTACCGATGAAGCAACTAAACAAGAAATAAAGGTGATGGAATGCTCCAAATTTTGTGGGATTTCGCCCAAAACTCTTCTTGATTGAATGATTTGGCGAAATCTAACTGTTCATGTCGAATTACAGACTGAAATTTCAGGCATACTAACATTTTTCAAACAAGAAAGAGTTCATTTGGCAGAATAGTTGCTCATTATAGAAAGAAAATTGGTAGGCGAATAAAGAACTAGCAATCTAGCATAAAAAATATCCCTTACATTTTAGAGATAAAAGCCAGTTTAATTTTTGAAGATCAGCTACCACAAGTGCATCTATACACTTGAAGGGTAACAATATGTTTCATCACCTTAGCATTAGAATTATGATCCAGGACTTTGATAATTAAACCTAGTGTTTGGGAGCCTTGATGTACAGAGAGACTGTCCATCTGAACCCTGATTTTGTGGGTGAGGTTCAGATTGGGATATATGGGGTATTGAAGGAGAGTTAGCCAGTTAGGATCAATGTTCTCTAACAGTCAAACATATCTGCTTATTATTACTTGTAGACAGAAGAAGAAAGAGAAATGAAGCCCAAAAATGGGGACGACTAAAAAATGATTTGGCCTGTTCCCAATGGCCCCAACGTATTTCTCTCTCCACAAGCCCGGATCAATCAATAAGAGTTGGTCATGTCAGCTTTATCAGCCCCATTTTCAGGCCAAATAACAATTCTCCAAAAAAGAAAATATGATAAGAAAACCTGAAGCAATAATATGATATCAACTAGAACTAAAATACCTAGTATTAATTGTACATCCATAGTGGAAGAAGACATCTCTCTCTTTCCCTCTTTCTGTCCTTTAACATCCATTAAAAGATAAAAGTGAATCAATTGAAGTTGTTCTATGGGTTTGGATGTTTTGGAGTTGGACTTGGATGTGTGGATATTCCATGGTAATCAACATGGTAGATCAGCTCATCTTCATTGTCATCACCTACATTACCGTTTCCCGGTGAAACTCGTTTCACATTAGATTGCCTCTCCCCAACCTACATGAAAAATCAACCAACCAACCAAATTGGTATTACTTACTAAAATAAGTGAAAAAAAGAAAATAACTTATTTTGGTGTTAGGAGCTTAAATAATTAATCATCTAACCCTGATTTTGTGGTCTTTATTAGGATCTGAGATTAACGAGCTCAACTTTCTCATACTTTGCTTGTCTTTGTGGTGCAATATTGGAGAAGAAGCGGAAAAGGAAGAAGCATTTGTCATTGTTAGAGATGGCAAGTAGAAGACTATAGTAGTTATTAAGAACATAACCAAGGAAAAGGAACAAATATTTTTCATTTTTTATAGCTCAAAATGAAAGATTTCCCTCTCTGTGAGTGGGGGAGCTTAAATAGACAAGTGAAAGATGAGAGAGAGAGGCAATAATGAATAGATGGGTGGAGGAGCCTGTCTTATGGGGTCCCATTCCATGCTTCATTGTGAACCAGATGGAGACTTTGAATGACTCTTGTCCTCATTATCTTGACTACAATTATTTCCTCTCCTCACTAGTAGTAGGATGGGTAAAGAAAAGTGAAAGCTAGGCATCCGTATTTTGACTACATTTTATCTGTGGACATT
Organism: Eschscholzia californica subsp. californica; assembly: GCA_002897215.1. NCBI lineage: Eukaryota > Viridiplantae > Streptophyta > Magnoliopsida > Ranunculales > Papaveraceae > Eschscholzia > Eschscholzia californica. The sequence goes on from BEHA01050247.1 coordinate 600,587, forward strand.
TGATCATAGAAAAGTAAAGAAAATCCAGGGCTGTACATTGACTTTGAATGACTCTTGTCCTTATTATCTTGACTACAATTATTTCCTCTCCTCACTAGTAGTAGGATCGGTAAAGAAAAGTGTGAATAGGTAGAACGTTGATGCTCGTCACTCTCGGATGAAGCCGAGAGAGAGAGACCGATGAAGACTCTCGGTTATAACCGAATAAAGATAAACACACTCGGTGAAACCGAGTGGAAGGAGGAGAAGGTGATGGTCTCGGGTATACCGAGAGAGAGAGGGATGTCTTCGGGTGAACCGAGAGTGATAGAGAGATGACTTCGGGTTGAACCGAGAGGAAGAGATGTTGTTCGTGATGAGAGACAAGAGCTTGGTAAAATACCTTCTTTGTTATTCACTACAACTTGTTGTTTTTTTAAGGTATTATACCCTTATACTAGTGTTTATAGCGGATAACGACATCTACTGTCTAACACTAGTATCCCCAAGATCATCATGCAAAACTAGTAATTAACTAATAGGAATATAGTAGATTACCTTAATCGCTATTTCCGTCGAGCTAGTTGAATAGATTAAAGAAGACCAAGAGCTTCAGACGTAGCTCCTCTACTTGGGACACCGAACGATATATTTAATCTCCCTCCTTGAAAGCTCGCTAGCACTCCATTGGTGGTTTGATAATAAGAAGACCTTCTTCTTGCTTGACTAGAAGATAGCTTGGGAATTAGCTCACTTTCTCCTCTCTACTTGATGTGGTAGAGTAAGAAAGCTTAGAGAGAAATTTCATACCTTATTCTCTGCCCTAAGAGTGTTTATATCGAACCCTAATGAGAATACACCTACTCAAAGGTTTCCTAAAACATCATTTAGAATAAGATTTAGGGAAATAGTCGAAAATAGCAATTAATGATATTTTCTAAATTCCCTAAGGAAGAGGTGTCCAAACACCACGATATTTTGCGTTCATACTACTGGGTATGTCAGCAACTCACCCTCCAAAATTCAGCCTAATCCGAGTCCCGGAAGTACCCGAACCGGCCTAGGCCCAAAACCCTTATTTCGAGCCTTTTTGCTATCTTTTGCCCAAATTCTATTTAAGCCTGTGAGATATGTTTATGGGACATTCCCAATGTTATATCACACTCCCACTAGTCATATCATCCGATTAAATACCCATTCTTATGTGTAACCCGATGTAGGATCCGATCGAAGTTAGCCGCGAATTACTTCGTAATTTGACAATAGTAGTTGGTTTCTAGCTAAACACTACGACCCCTAAATCAATCGGACTTGATGATATTCTTCATCAATTGTCCTAGCTGACATATTGCTCGCATTTCCATCTTGGTCGAAGGACATCTCCTTCAACTCCTTCAGTTGTATTAGGAGTCCTTATGGGACCGAACCACTCGGTTTGGCCGAGTGGAGTGGACCTTCCAACACTCCCCCTCAAGTTAGAGCGGGAATGGAAGTAACACCTAACTTGCCAATTATGTTCTTGAACGGTTCTTCCCCAAGTGGCTTTGTGAAGATATCCGCTAACTGATTGTCTGTACTGGTGAAGCGCGTGGCAATGACGTTGTCTTTGATCTTTTCACGAACGATGTGGCAATCTATCTCAATGTTTTTTGTACGTTCGTGGAAGACGGGATTATCAGCAATGTGGAGAGCGGCCCGGTTGTCACAGTAAACTGTCATCGGGTCGGAGTGGTCTATTCCAAAATCAAGTAGTAAATACTTGAGCCATTGTAATTCGCATGTGAGGATGGCTAAAGCTCGATATTCTGCTTCTGCCGAAGATTTGGCACTTGTAGGGTATTATACCCTTATACTAGTGTTTATAGCGGATAACGACATCTAATATCTAACAATAGTATCCCCAAGATCATCATGCAAAATTAGTAATTAACTAATAGGAAGATAGTAGATTACCTTAATCGCTATTTCCCTCGAGCTAGTTGAATAGATGAAAGAAGACCAAGAGCTTCAAAGGTAGCTCTTCTACTTGGGTCACCGAACAGTGTACTTAATCTCCCTCCTTGAAAGCTCGCTAGCACTCCAATGGTGGTTTGATAATAAGAAGACCTTCTTCTTGCTTAACTAGAAGATAGCTTGGGAATTAGCTCAATTTCTCCTCTATACTTGATGTGGTAGAGTACGAAAGCTTAGAGAGAAATTCCACACCTTAATCTCTGCCCTAAGAGTGTTTATATAGAACCCTAATGAGAATACACCTCCTCAAAGGTTTCCTAAAACACCCTTTAGAATAAGATTTAGGGAAGTAGTCGAAAATAGCAATTAATGATATTTTCCCAATTCCCTAAGGAGGAGGTGTCCAAACAACACTAAATTTTTCGAGCATACTACAGGGTATGTCAGAAACTCACCCTCCAAAATTCAGCCCAATCCGAGTCCCGGAAGTACCCAAACCGGCCTAGGCCCAAAACCCTTATTTCGGACCTTTTTGCTATCTATTGCCCAAATTCTATTTAGGCCTGTGAGATATGTTTATGGGACATTCCCAATGTTATATCATACTCCCACTATTCATATCATCCGATTAAATACCCATTCTTATGTGTAACCCGATGTAGGATCCCATCGAAGTTAGCCGCGAATTACTTCGTAATTTGACGATCATAGTTGGTTTCTAGGTAAACAATACGACCCCTAAATCAATCGGACTTGATGATCATCTTCATCAATTTTCCTAGCTTACATATTGCTCGCATTGCCATCTTGGACGAAGGACATCTGCTTCAACTCCTTCAGGCTCCCACTTGGACTTAGAACAAGTACAATGCCTCGATTCCCATGTCAATTTAGTATCCCATCTGATACGTCCCGTCATTCTGACTTTGTTGATATCCGAGTATAATTGTAAAAGACGAACGATTAATTCTTAATCCGTTTGAGCGCGGCCACGCATTTTCAGTTGTTACTTATCAAGTGGCCTTGAGACACTTTTGACCTAATGTGATTAGGATGACACAATCCATTCTTGTGCTCCCACTTAACTGCATGTCTATCATGTCCTTCTCAGTATCTGTCTTTATAACCTCCTTTTATGGCGCGGTGTTTGACAGAACCAAAGTCGGACATTCCTTACATAAGATGAGTGGAGCACTCATGTTTTCAGGAATCTCTCCAATCTTATCTTTTGAGAAGTATTTGACGTTCATCAAGAGTGATGTACTTCTCATTAGAGGTTTATCCAGTGTATAAACCTTTTACACACCCACGTAGTCGAATCGAGTACAATATTCCTATAGCCCATGAAACTGCGCTATCCCATCGACTTCCGTACTAGTCTTCATAAGTCATTGTTGTCCATGCAATGACCTGGACTAGGGATTTGACAATAAATATTCCAAGTTCACTTAATAGGGTTTCATTCATCAGATCACGTATCTGTCAAACCTATTCGGAATGTTTTATCATCAATGGGCTGTCGTTTAAACACTAAACCAAATTTAGACGACTTGTGAAATAACTCTATTATTTCTGATAACGAGAGTTGTAAATCTGAGCCTCTTTCGTAAAACTCTTTTTACCCACTCAGTTTTACTTGTCGAGGTTTATTCCAAATTTACCTCATGCCTTAGACTGTGTATGAATCTCATACTATGTCTTAGGTGACAGTTTAGTTTGACTACAGTGGTAGTCGGTTTTAAACTTTGCTTATTATCAATTAATTTGAAGATTGCTATCTTCAACCTTGATAATATCTAGTAATCTTTACTAGAGTCAAGGCTTTTAATTTCTTATGTAGAATTTGCAACGGTTACGGCTTAAACATTTTTAAGCCTACTTTCCTTCCATGTCTGGAACTATGCTACGATGACTATTTGTATTACTTTCATCCTTTAGCCTTCTAGGATGTTTCAGTAGTGTTTCGGGTTTCCAGTCCGAATTGGATGTCTAAATGCTAATCACGTTCAACATGATTTGACTTTATGTTTTCAAACATAAATGTCTCTCTCATGCGTGCTTGCTCATCGGTGTCTTTCCAAACTCCGATTTGGCAACGCTCATTGTCATGAGTTTTGGGTCGAAATTCTTTTAGACTTTTCCGAGTCTTAGATTTTCTGTTTCGGATCTCAAACATCTCAGCGTACTGAGTCTCTCTAATCCTATCATCTTTTTGATCTATGCTTATAGATCTTCAAATGCCCAAAATGGCATTTCATCCTTGTGTGTGGTCCTTTAATTGAGTCAGTGTGTTCATTGTTACACAACATCTTATGTCGTACTCAATCTTTTGTACGTACTCTGCATACGGACCCGGAAGGTTTGTTTCTCCCACTTACCTTCATGAAACTCGTGATTCAAGATTTTTCTTCATTCCTCAGAATCAAACTTCTTTGATTGCCTCTTTGAATCGAAGATTCTAACTCTTGCGTATTTTTAATCCGTCGATGGATTTCTGAAGCATGCCGATGGACATAACCTGATTGGAAGAATCTTATTTTTCTTTTCTAGTTTCGGGAAACATGAATGCTTCCATCCTTCTCAGTTTTCTACTTTGGAAAACCAATTTAGGTGTTCCGTTGACTTAAATTATCAAGCTTCATGTCTTGACGAGATATGGATTCCATGATGATTTTGGCTCTAGCCAAATTTAGAGTCAGTTTCCGTTTCTGCGCAGGTCTTTTATCTCTTCAGAAATAACCTTTATTTTCTGAGTCTTTGAGATTTTACTTTTGACTTTTTAGGGGTTTTGAACAACAATTTGGAATTTTCTCAACTACTTTGAGATATTCCTTTAGAGACACTTTCACTTGCTTTGAGAGTTCTCCTGCGAATGACATTTTGTGCGGTGGGTTTATAAGATCATATCTTTAACCTTTCCTTTTTCGAGGAGCTGCAGTTTGTTGCTCTTGGTCGAATTTAATCGTCTTGTACAAGTTTCATGATTGTTCTTCATGACTCTTCATGATTTTTCTCGTGATCGAATTAAATCGACTTGTATTTTTCTCCCACTTATTCTTGTAATAATTAGTACTTTTCTCCCAGACTACTAGGTGTGCTAATTACTAGAAGAATACTATCATGAGCAACAAACACTTTGTTCTCTTGATTGGTTGTGGAAGAAGCCCAAATTTCTTTCAAAAAGAAATTACGTCAGATATTAGCTAGTTTTGAACGCTCGTAAAACACTTTTACACAAGAATTAACTTTTAGACGGATTTTTGGTAAATTTATGGAAACAATCGTTTCTAGAATATATCTTAAAGTATTCGGAGGGCTGGCTTTAACCCATCTTTGATCGAATCATGCATAGCAATGTTCGATTACTCCCACTGAAACCACCATCCGTCGGATGTGTTCATGGAGCAGAGTTAGAAACTGTTTCTTAACTCCTTTGATGGTTATCAAGTGTTTGACTCAAGTTTTCACCACTCCAATCTAATCGGATGGCTTAATCTTTCTTGTCAAAGTGATTCATTGCTTTGGTGTGTACTTTGTTTGAGCCTTTCAAACGTTCTGAAGTTGTCAGAGTATATATTGAAGTAGCTCTCGTTAGCTTCTGCAAGTAAACTAAAAGGTCTGCATAATACTGTATGAGTCCTAATAGGTTACCAGTCTTATGCCCTTTTGAAAGGGTGACTTCGTCAATTAGTCCTTAAGACCAAATCGATAATGCTTAAGTTGATGAGTTTGAATCTCTTGATTTTAGCCATTATCGATGTTAACCTTCAATTAATTTATCACTGGTTTAAAACATCAGATGTTTCTAGAAGAACAAAATGTTCTAAGGTAGATCAGTGTCTAAGAGAAGACTTCGATCCCTTTCAGCATCCTTAGCATTACTGCTTCTGCTCCCTCTTGGATCTTTACTTCTTTTAATCAAGTATGTGATTTCCTTGAGCTTTACCGAGCCGCACATCCGGTTTAGAATACCTGATGAAGGAATTTTACGATACTTGTTTTTAACTTTGTTAACAAGGATACGGAACCGGAATTTATAATTCCATTCCTTTTGTCCTCCAAGTACTAAAGGTAGTTTCCTTTTAAATTGTCTAGCCATTGTTTGGAAACATTCACAGTAATGAGGAATACTCTTGATCATGTACTCGACAACTGTTTTTCTTTGATCAAATGTTTGTCTCACTTGACTGATCCTTTGCCCTTTTGAATCTCAAGAGCTCTTTCTTAGATTCTTTGTACCAAATCTCAAGAACCTTTCTTAGACTGAATATTCCCGTATTTTCTGCTCAGTTTGTTCGTAACAACCTGAGTGACTCATCTAAGATCTTTATCTATCTTCTATCTTTGTTCAATCGATATTGAATTAGGTGATAGATGTATTCTGTTGTCTTCCCTTAGGATGACTTTCAAATTGCCTTGGAGGTCTCGTACCTCTCCATTTATGAATCTGTAGAAATTTCTTCCTCAGTTTGTCTTAATGGTCATGCTAGCATCCATTACTCTTCCAAAGAGAATGTTATACGATTGCTTGCAAATGGCTTTTGACCTTCTCTTGTATGAGTCAACATTGGGATTGGGTATTCTAGTGACCTTCCTTTTGAATCTGAGAACTATTCTCGGATTCATTCTTCCATTCTAGAAAGTGGATCAACACCTCCCTTAGGTGTGATTTAAAGTTGAACTCGTTTCTTTGTGTCACCATAAAACTACATAAACGAAATGGCAAAGTTTTAAAACTCGTTATCGTTTTTGAAAAACATTAGTTTTGAAAAACATTAGTTTTGAAAAACATTAGTTTTGAAAAACATTAGTTTTGAAAAACATTAGTTTTCCCACATTATTCAATAAAATCGTCCCCGATTGAATAAGTGATTCCAAGACCCCAGTTCTGCGGAGTAAAGCGGACGAAGGCCCTACCCTTTGACTCCGTCATTCCGGGTGAGCGAACTACTTCACTGATCATACCTTATGACTCTTGGTTGATAGATTTCATTAATGAATGACTAATCTATCCTTTTGCCTCGAGTATCCAAGACTCTTTTGCTGATCTCGTTGAGTAGAACCATTTAGACGTGTAGGCCTCTTCTATAGACCTACCCGCATTGTCCCAGGGTAGAGGAGGTAGTATGCGAAGGCCGACTCACCTTCCTCGAACAAGGGCGCAACGAGTGTCTTAATCTGGATAGGCGATTACTCAAGATTACTTTTTGGGGACTTTTACGCTAGTCTGGCGTTTGTTATAGTGAACTATTTAGCCTAACTAACATCCAAGACATAAAGCGTAAATAAGTAAGTAAATACGCGCGAGAAAATAAATCAAGCAGACATGGAACCTAGTATGGCCCCTAACCTAGAAGATCTAATCTCCTTTGGTTTACTTCTTGTTTCGCCTTTTGGTTCGTCTAGATCTCCATCTTTGAACCGCCATTGATTTCTCCCACTCGCCTTTGGATTCCTTCCTTGAGTTTTTTCAATGGACTCATAGACCCTAACTCTAATTACAAGACTTTAACGATTCGCAGATCGTTTAAACTTGAAATCAAAATTAATTACAAATATACACCCATCCGTGCTTAAAACAAGAATATAGAAACAAATCTATGGCCACACTAGTTTCCCGCATTCACATCACATGCATTCATATAATATATTAAGGCTAAGAATTATATATGCATGATTATCTTGGGAGACACTTTTGTCGACATCACATGTCACATTACGGACCTTAAGTCTAAATTCGAAGAATTCGACTAATGGTGCGTTCCGGCTTTATCTTTTATGATTTCTAAAATCAACTTCAAGAAAAACTCCATTTCGGGTTTTGAAAGCCCGGGTCAATTTCGAAAAAAATATTGGTTTGGTTCTTAATGATTTCATAAATCAATTTAAAGAGAAATCCGTTTTGGCCTTCTGGATGGCCCGGATTAATTTTGGAATTATTTGGATAGAATCGGAAGAAAATTTGGAAAAAACTCCCACTCGAATGATGGTCCCTTTTCGTGGTCCGAAAAGCCTCGAAAAATCCCGGGACAAGTCCCGGCCCAAGCCCACAAAAGGTCTCGGACAAGGTCCGGACATAGCACGGCCCATAGGGCCGGTATGTCCTGGCCGACGCCTATCAAGGCCTGGTCTCGTCCTGGCCGGAGCCTGGACGCTAGTCCATGTACCAGACGCGTCTGGTGCTGGACCGGACCAGCACTAGGTGTATCGGACCTAGTCCGAGACACCCAGGACCTCCCAGACGCGTATGGTCGAGAGCTCTGGACGCGTCCAGATGCTTCCATCGCAGCTGGTGGTCGCGTCTCCAAGACGCGTCCCAGCTGCTCTAGATGCGTCCCAACTGCTCTGGACGCGTCTTAGACGCGTCCAGTAGCAATCTGGTTGCAGCTGCTGGACGCGTCCAGTAGCAATTTGTTTTGAAATCCCTTTTAGAACACTTCTAAAATTTCTCAAAACTTTTAGAAACTTTTAAAATTTCCAAACTTTGTTTTTGGGAGTTTCTTAAAACTCAAAAACAATTCCTTTTAGAATACTTCTAAAATTCCAAATTTTTGTTTTTTTTGGGGAGTTTCCTAAAACTCAAAAACAATTCTTTTAATCAACCAATTTTGGATCAAAATTCTAGGTTTTTGAAACTTTTTCAAGAACAATTTTGAAAACCAATTCAAAATCAATGAAATTCAATGTTTTGAAACACTTTCAATCATCAATTTTGACTTTTTAATTTGAAAAACTAGTTGAATCATATTCATTGTAATCAAAATATGAGTTTGAAGTACTTTTAAAACACTTTTAAAATACTTTTATAAACTCAATCTATAAAACTATCAAGCATATCAAATATCAATTAGTTCGATTCTTATCAAAAACTAGTTAATTGCAAGAGGCTCTGACGCCACTGTAGGGTATTATACCCTTATACTAGTGTTTATAGCGGATAACGACATCTAATGTCTAACAATAGTATCCCCAAGATCATCATGCAAAACTTGTAATTAACTAAAAGGAAGATGGTAGATTACCTTAATCGCTATTTCCCTCGAGCTAGTTGAATAGATGGAAGAAGACCAAGAGCTTCAAAGGTAGCTCCTCTACTTGGGACACCAAACGGTGTATTTAATCTCCCCCCTTGAAAGATCGCTAGCACTCCAATGGTGGTTTGATAATAAGAAGACCTTCTTCTTGCTTGACTAGAAGATAGCTTGGGAATTAGCTCAGTTTCTCCTCTATACTTGATGTGGTAGAGTACGAAAGCTTAGAGAGAAATTCCACACCTTATTCTCTACCCTAAGAGTGTCTATATAGAACCCTAATCCGAGGATAAGTTTCATGTAAACCTCTTCATTCAGATCATCCTGAAGAAAGGCGTTATTAACATCCAACTGGTGGAGAGTCCAGCCTTTAATGGCGGCGAGAGAGAGAAGTACTCGAACAGTTACTAATTTGGCAACTGGAGCAAAAGTGTCACTGTAATCTAACCCTTCTATATGGGTGTAGCCTTTATCCACTAGGCGAGCTTTATAGCGCTCGATTGAGCCATCGGATTTGAATTTGATTTTATACACCCATTTGCAACTGATGGGTCTTTTGCCGGGTGGTAAACTGCTAATGGTCTAGGTTTTATTTTCTTCGAAGGTGTAGATTTCCTTGGCCATGGCTTCTTTCCAATGGGAAGACTTCATTGCTTAAGTGAAAGAAGTTGGTTCGGTAGTAGATAATACCGAAGATAGAAATTGTTGATGGTACGTGGAGAACGAGTTGATAGAGAGAAATAGTTTTCAAGTGGATACTTGATATTGCTCGTGTTGGAACACACGTAGTCATTGAGATGAACTGGCGGTCCGCGTGACCGTGTAGGTCGGCCGGAATCCGCGAGGACCGAATCGGAAGTGGTGTCAGCGGTCGGCGAGGTGGGCGACGGAGAATCGTTGATAGGAGGTCCAACAGCTGATGCTGAGGGTACCCCTGGTCTGGGGACCTCATCAGCGTTGCCTAGAGGCACCCCCAAATGGGGTATGGACGTAGGTGGACCTGAAACAGGTCCAACAGGGGTGTCTGAAGGCACCCCTGTTTCGGTATCCTGACCCGGAGCGACAGGAACAATAGCTTCTTCAGTGTAGTTGCTGTTGTTCGTCGCCGGGTTAGTCTGTGTGTTGTCGTTCGCCGGAAAGGCAAACGTATCATCATCGTCAATTGAGAGATGCAGTGATGGACATTGAGGAGACGGCTTGGTCGGAGGGGAAGATGACAATGGGAACCGGTTTTCATGAATGTTACATCTCTTGAAATATATATACGTCGTGTGGAGAGATGTCGTAAATACGGTAACCTTTTTGTCTACTTGGATAACCAAGGAAGATGCCTGCAGAAAAGCGAGCATCCATCTTTGTTTTGACCAAAGGAATTTGGGCATAACAAAGGCATCCGAAGACACGTAAGTGGGAAAGATTCGGAGGAACACCCATGAGGATTTCATGAGGTGATTTCCCATCAAGAATAGGTGTGGGTAGTTTGTTAATGAGATAGACGGCGGTTAAAACGCATTCTCCCAAAAAGGAAAGAGGGAGTTGAGCTTGAAGTCGCAAAGAGCGGGCCACCTCAAGAATGTGGCGATGTTTGCGTTCGACAACCCCGTTTTGTTGAGGTGTATAGGTACAACTACATTGGTGGGTAATCCCTTTTTCAAGAAACCAACTTTGTAGAGAATGATTCATGAATTCGGATCCATTGTCCGATCGAATTATTTTTATCTTGGAATTAAATTGCGTGTGAACGTAATTAGAAAAATTCTTAATTAACGTATTCGAGTCCGATTTAGAACTCATGAGAAATATCCAAGTACAACGTGAAAAATCGTCGACAAGGGTTAAGAAATAACGACACCCGGAGGTGGATGGAACCGTAAAGGGACCCCATAAATCCGCATGTACTAACTCAAATATACAAGAAGTAGTACGAGTGGGAAAAGGTAAGCGACATTGTTTTGAAAGCGGACATACTTCGCACGACACTATATTTGATAAAAATCTAAAAGTCATACATGGAAGTTTAGAATTAAAAAATTGAAAACGAGAAAAAGATGGGTGGCCTAAACGGCAATGCCACAAAGCGAAAGACTCATGACTAGAACTATCTCGAACTAAATTTGAAACAGAAAGGATGGGACGATCCGTGCGAAGGAAGTAAAGGTCATCATGAAGACTACCATGCCCAATCTTCGTCTTCGTTGCTCGGTCCTGAAAAAGACACAAGTCATTGTCAAATAAGACGGTACAACAAAGAGATTTAGATATCTGAGATATTGATATGAGATTGAATTGAAAAGATGGAATATGAAGCACATCTTTTAAATAAAGTCTATTGGAAAAATAGACAGAACCAATATGGTGAACCTTAACCCGTGAACCGTCGGGTAATCGAACATATAGGTCCGGAGGTGCGAGAGAATATGATGAGAAACGAGATAGAGCCGAATATATATGTTTTGCTGCTCCGGAATCAATAAGCCAAGGAGGGTGAAAAGAAAAAGTATACTTACCGGTGAGATAGGCGTGAGGGTCTTTAGTGATACCATGAGAAGTCGTGGGCTGCTTGTGTTGATCCAATAAAGCTAAGATGGATTGATATTGCTCCGGTTCTTGCCGAGTTCGGGTCCTATTTCTTTGACCATAATTCGGTGGGTATCCATGGATCTTGAAACATGTATAAACATCATGTCCATGGATCTTACAGTTATCACAATACGGTCGTGGTCGCTTTGACCTTTGTTTATCGGAGCCATTAAAACGATTTTGATTATATTCATTGGAACCAACGTCAAGGGCAGCAGTATTGGAGTCAATACTCATAGCAGCAATGAGGTTTTGTTGAACCTCTTCTTGTTTAATAAGCGAATGAATTCGAAGAATGGATGGGAAGGGTTCAATCAACAAAATTTGACTCCGAATAGATGAGAACCGATAATTAAGACTTTGAAGAAATTCTATATCTCTATCCTGGTTGGTTCTTTCAACCAAGGAACGACCATGACCACATATACAAGGCTCCGTCATTAGCAAGAAATTGAGTTCATCTTGAAGAGCCTTGAGATGTGTAAAGTACGTAGAAACGTCAAAATTTTCTTGTTTGAGACAAGAAATAGCTCTTTTCAATTGAAATATTTTAGGAGCATTGGTTTGATGGAATCGATCAAAGAGATTTTTCCATATATCGTAGGCGGTTTCATCGTATAAGATGGATGATCGGAGAGGTGGATCAACTGAATTGATAAGCCAACTAGAAACGAGATCGTTACATCGTCCCCATTGATTTAATTCATTAGGATCGGTTGGTGTTTCGATGCTACCATCAACGAATCCTAGTTTGCCTTTAGCTCTTAAGGCTTTAATCATACCTCGTGACCATGAGGAGTAGTTATCACCGGTTAGAAGTGGTGTAATGAGAATGGTGGTGGGGGAATCAGAATGATGAACGTCAAACAGTCCACCATTAGTAGTAGAGTGAACTTGAGTAGTTTCCGAAGTTTCGGGATAGTCATGGTTAAAAAAAAATTGGCTCTTACACCATGACAAAAGGTAGAACCCTTGATGCTTGTCACTCTCGGATAAAGCCGAGAGAGAGACCGATGAAGACTCTCGGTTATAACCGAGTAAAGATGAACACACTCGGTGAAACCGAGTGGAAGGAAGGGAAGGTGATGGTCTCGGGTATACCGAGAGAGAGAGAGGGATGTCTTCGGGTGAACCGAGAGTGATAAAGAGATGACTTCGGGTTGAACCGAGAAGAAGAGATGTTGTTCGTGATGAGAGACAGGAGCTTGGTAAAATACCTTCTTTGTTATTCACTACAACTTGTTGTTTTACATTGTGTATGAATACTTATTTATAGGTTTACAATGCATGAGTTTGGAGAGATAAAAACTCGATGATAATTATCTAAAATACAATCCTTATCTAAAATACAATCCTAGAGTTTAAGGAATCCTAGTTGTCTTATGGGATCGACCCACTCGGTTTGGCCGAGTGGAGTGGACCTTCCAACAAAAAGTGAATGCTAGGCATCCCTATTTGCTATTTTGACTACATTTTAACTGTGGACATTTGATCATAGAAAAGTAAAGAAAATCCAGGGCTGATAATGTACAACCTCAAATGAGATGAAAAATTGGGAAAACTCTTCTTTGCTCCTCGCTCATGACCAATTGCTTTTCTGGGTTTTTAGTTTTTCTAAACAATAAGTCTACATGAACCGTGTGTAGAAATCAATACCAAACAATAATATGTAAAGAAAAGAAGATTGGAGAAGAGAATCCTTCAATGAAATCTAGGGTTTCATTAGTTGTAGTTAAGCTTACAAGATAACATAAAGATAAATATATAGTAAAGACAAAAGACTAAAAGGCCCTTAAGAGACAAATTGCTAAACTACCCTAACTATTATATATTACTCTAATACCCTCCCACAAACTCATGATGCGGTATTGAAAAGCATTGAGAGTTTGCCAGCTAAGAAACGAAAGCGTGGAACCGAGTGTGACTTAGTGAACAAGTCAGCCATCTGCATAGTTGATGAGACGAACGCAAACTGATGGTGCCTTGAGCAAAATGATGCTGAGTAAAGTGACAATCAATCTCAATGTGTTTGGTGCGTTCGTGAAAGACTGAATTATGAGCAATATGGATAGCACTTTGATTGTCACAGTACATAGGAGTAGGCTATAAAATCGAAACACCCATATTTGCGAGTAACTCACGTAACCAGACTATTGATGTGACACTAAAATGTCACATTTGGAGAGCCTAACTTAGATTAGTTATTCATTTTCGAGTGTTATCAATAATATTTTATGTGTTTTTCATGTTAGGTACCTATTTTGGAGTTAGACATGAAAATCGGAATAAAGGGAACGAATTGTCACTATCATTTCATGTGCTGAAAACAAGGGAAAAAGCTTTCAAGCAAATCAAATTACAAGTGGAGGCAATGGCGAGTCCAACGGTGAAGACGGAAGTCAATTCCGAGTTCGGACGAAGAAATTGTGAAAGATATAAGCCAAGGTCTTTTCTTGAAGGCACCCCCTTTGGTTCTAATTGTTGAGGCTAGATTAAGGCACTCCCTTGGTCTCTAATTCAAAGCCCAACATCTAAGCCCAAGTTCAGGAATACCCAAAGAAGAAGGATGAATTAGAGATTTTATGGGCACCCTCTCTTTATGGAGCCAAGTCAACAAAGTCTAAAGAATTTGACTAAGTCTTGACCTAGGGTTTTAGTAGTAGAGAGTTACTATTCATCTTCTTCTTCATTCATCATTCAACAACCAAGAGGTTAGAGAGGGAGAAAAAGAGGCTACAACTTAGGGTTTTAGTGTTCTTGAGAGCTTGAAGGTTGAAGAGAAAATAGAGAAGAAAGGAGGAAGATCCGGCCAAGCAGGCTCGGGACTCCTTCACGGGATGCGGCTGCAGGCTCGGGACGCGTCCACGAACAGTGCACAGCTCGGGACGGCAGCAAGGGACGCGTGCAGCAGCATCTTTGGCCGGAACCTCCATGTTCTTGGCCGGATTTCTTGTCTCTTGGGTCGGATTTTCTTATGGTTTCCGGCCACCTTCTTGGCCGGAAACCTTAGGGCTTTTACTCCCCTTGTCTTGATCTAGCTTACCATGTGATTTGATTTGGTTTTGAGCTACAATTTCTAGAGAGAGAAAGCTAGGGTTTAGCTTTAATGGAGGTTGTGTTCTAAATGGAGAAGATGATGGTGGTCGCTATGGGGAACCCAAAAATTTGCTAAGGGGAGATCGGTGCACCTTAAAGACTCATATTTTCCGACGATCTTAGCCTCGAACCACATCGAAAAAGGGGGATTCTCTCATCATTTCCTTTCCATTTCTTATTCAATCACCATGTTTAGCTAAATTTAGTGTGTCGATTATATGAGATGAAATGTGATGAATTCGTGATTATGTTTAATATGAGTTGATGTTTTGATTATAAATTGATGTTCATTTATTTCGATTATCGTTTTGATCGTATTTTCATGTGTCTTGTCAAGCACTTCACATAGTTAATAGACGAAACGAAGTATTCGATATCGATCGTAGTCTAAGTCATAATTTCATGTGTCTTGTCATGCACTTCACATAGTTAGGCGACTAGACAACACTTTCGATGACTCGGGATTAACCTCTTTAGACGTTTGTTTGACTAAGTATGATCTCCGGATATACGTAGTACTTAGAGACATCTACCTTAGAAGTCGAATATCGATTGTACCTCGACACATTAGATTGACTACACATAGTCGTAGGTTTATCATTATGGATTCCCGGACTTCGACACCTCTCTTACTTATTTGTCTCCCGACTCTTGTTGCCTCCCGACTCTTGTTCCTCCGACTCTTATCTCGAATCTCTCTCGCCCTCTTACATTGATATTTAGTTGGTTTTACTTGTTTTATTCTCTTATTGCTTATGCGTTTAAAAACCTCTCATTATCTTCGTTTATTCTCGCTTTTGTCTAAGTAAGCCTTTGATATCTAAACCGACGAATAAGACCATTCGATATCCAAGCTACATTCCTAACTGTTTTTTCTAGCTCTCCAGCCAATCATGTCTTCAGAGGAACACACCCCCCACAAGTGTCAGGACATATTACCCAACGCAGTCACACTCATGGCCGATCGAACAACTCAAAGCTGATCAGGCACAGAAGGAAGAAGAGGTTAGACAACTACAAGAAAGCCTCCGCAAAGCAGAAATGGCTAGGATGGAGCAGCACAGGAGGACAGAAAGAAAGAAATCAGAATGCAAGCCCGAAGACTATTCTCCTCACCAGGCAGCGTATTTTCATCTGGGGCCATGAAACTAATGCCTAGCGACCAGATGCACATGAAAAACATCCTAAACGAGGGCGGGATGTTGGACCTAAACCGACCCTACATCCCTACACCCACAGGAGTCGGCGAAGGACGCACAGACGATGCAACCATCAGCGAAGTACTTATACATCAAGTAGCAGAGCTGACCCGAGCAAGAGAGAAGGAAAAACTATCGGCAAAGGCGATAATTCACCAGCCCCCTCTCAGTAGGGAAATATTGGAGGCCTAGAAACCCAAGAACTTTAAATGCCCAACGCTCGAACACTGTCACGCCCTGGAAGATCCAGTGGTATTCATTAACAATTATGCCTCGATGATGAACCTTCATACGACTGACCTGAACGTTTGGTGCGTGGTTTTTGCCGCAATTCTAAAAGGCCCAGCACATGCGTGGTACCAGGCACTGGCCCTGGGTTCCATAAAGTCGTTTGAGGAACTGGCGCAAGCCTTCTACGATGCTTTCCGAGGCAGCACCACAATCAAAAGCAAGACTGACGACCTGTTTAATATCGTTCAGAGGAAATGTGAATCCGTTGCAAATTACTGGCAAAGATTACGCAACCTCATGGTGTAGATTCCTGGCCTCAAATAAAAGTTTGCGTTTTCAGCTCTAAAACGAGGTCTCAGACAAGACGATATCATACGAGACATATGAGGCAAAAAAATCAGATACACACAGAGAATTAATCATAAGAGTTCAGCAATTCATAAATAAAATAAGAGAATTAGCGAAGGATGAAGGAGGTGGCAAACATCCCATACGAGGGAGAACCGCCTAAAAGAAGAGAGTGCGAAGAACCAAGGCCCCCTAGAGAGCCCTATCGAAGCAGGCGAGGTAGACCTGAGTTTTCCACCTTCACCCCCTAACCAAGGGCTGTGAAGAAATTTTACAGATTCCCATCTCAAAGGAGAAGGTGCAGTTATTAAAACCTAACGATGACAAAGAAGAGATCGGCCCAAGAGACATGACCGCCTGGTGCTCCTTTTACCGATGGTACGGTCATAGAACTGACAACTGTCGACACCTCAAAAACTTAATAGAAGAACTGGTAAGGAAGGGAGAGTTGGACAGCTACATCATGAAAGAACGTCAACCCTACGACTATAAGAAGGAACAACCCTCCCCTGAATACAAAAACAAAAGGCCCATTAGCAGAAGAGGAGTCGGCGGGGGGGGGGGG
>BEHA01050247.1:617590-700861 GCA_002897215.1 Eschscholzia californica subsp. californica
GGGGGGGGGGGGGGGGGGTCTAGACACAAACACCCATTCTACGTCCGCCAAAAAAGCAGCCAACGAGCCAGAGGAACCTCAGGGAATAATAGGCAATATGAGCACTATCACTGGAGGGCCAACTCTTAGCGCAAACACCAAGGGAGAACAATGCCGGTATGCCAACGACGATAACACACCACCGACCGTGTTCACTAAACCCAGGTGGAAGCGCAACCCATAACCTTCACGGACGATGATCTAGTAGGAGTGATCACCCCCAACACCGATCTGTTGGTAATAACAGCGGTGGTGGCTAACGAGAACGTTGGGCGCATCTTGGTCGATACAGGAAGTTCAACCGAAGTCATGAGCAGAACGTGCTTCCAAAAACTCGGGGTAAATCCTCAGCACCTCAAATCTTATGAGTCTTGTTTAACAGGATTCGATAACAACCAAGTTGAGACCGACGGGATAACGTCACTACCTATGCTAATTGGAGACGGAGCGGCAAAGAAAACCATGATGCTGAATTTCACTATAGTTGATAAGCTGGACGCCTACAATATCATATTGGGAAGAAACTTCCTAACAGAAGTTGGGGCCATTCTCTCAATAAATCACCTGATGATGAAATTCCCAGTCCCAGGAATGAGTCTGGTGGGGATAGTCCGGGGAAACCAAGATACGACCGGAGAATGCTATTTGATCTCGAGCCAAAGCTGCGGAAAAGAGATGGTCGCCTTAACTATCGCTACAGGACAAGAAGTCTTTCACGATGAATCCACAGCCTGCATGGAAAAATAAGATAAAGCTGATAAGACTGGAGTGTAGTGTTACAAGCTGCAATATTTCTTAAATAAATAATACTTTTTCGAAACAAGTATTATACAAGGAGAAATCCTAGTTAAACTTACTTTGCTTCGGCAAAACAAATAGCCCTGGTAGCTAAGGCCACGACCAAGGGCCCTAAGGAGGAAACCTAATTAAACTTACTTTGCTTCGGCATTACGGATGGCCCTCGTAGCTAAGGCCACAACCAGGGGCCCTAAAGAGGAGTCCTAGTTGAACTTACTTTGCTTCGGCAAAACGAATAGCCCTAGCTAAGGCCATGACCAGGGGCCCTAAGGACGAGTCCTAGTTAAACTTAACTTCACTCAAGCAAATCGATCAGCCCCTGTAGCTAAGGCCACGACCAAGGGCCCTAAGGAGAAGTCCTAGTTAAACTTACTTTCCTTCGGCAAAACGGATAGCCCTGATAGAAAAAGCGAAGACCAGGGGCCCTAAGGAGAAGTCCTAGTGAAACTAACTTTGCTCAAGTAAAACAAATAGCTCTGATAGCGAGAGCCAGGACTAGCGGCCTAAGGAGAAGTTCTAGTTAAACTAGTCGTGCTCAAGCCGACGAAACAACCCTGGTAGCAAAAGCCACGACAAAGGGCCTAAGGAGAAATCCTAATTAAACTAGTTGTGCCCTAGCCGACGAAAGAACCATGGTAGTGAGAGCCACGACTAGGGGCCCAAGGAGAAGTCCTAGTTAGACTAGTCGTACTCAAGCCGCCGAAACAATCTTGGTAGCGAAAGAAACGATCAGGGGCCAAAGGTAAGCCCTAGTTAAACTACGAAGTTGTTAAGAAACCTATTATACGGGTGGTTTCTATTTAGCAGAGGGAGTTAGTAAGACTAGGGCATGATAGAACAGGTCTAACTCTTTCTTGTAATGCATGAGCGATCACTCAGAGCATGCATAGTAAGCTAGGATAATTGCATTAGTAAGCCTAGGGCTATCAGTAATAAGTATTCATTCTACCATTGTTTTTGTACAGTTATAGGAAAAGGAGGTAACAAACCATAGAGCCCATACTGAGCCGATAGAAGAAAAGAGGAAACAACCACCAATGAAGAACGAGATTCATTAAACACATTTTCTTTTACGGCAGCGTAAAACTATAATAATTACATATTAGAAGAAGAAGAAGAGATTGAAGGAAGAGCAGTTGGAGGATCAATCATGTCCACCGAGGCCTTGATGAATACGGTAAGGAGTCGACCACCCTCGGGACGACAAACCAGAAAACCGACCGCCGAAAAAAGTACCAGCTACAAACTGCTTAAGGTCCCTATCCATGAGTAAACCAAGGGATAGAGAGGGTTGGCAGAGAGGAAAAGCGAGAGATTATCCTTGTCCAACAAGTCACGAGGGTGAAACATGTTGATAAAACCCTCACGGGACACTTCCATACACATACGTTCAAAAGTTGCATCATCGTCGTTAAGAGCCATGTAGAATCCGGTCTTCACGCCACCTCCGGGAAGAGTCCCACAAACCATTAGAAGAGACATAACGTAAGATAAAATTTCTTCATTCCCTCTGAGAAGTATTTATAGGACATGACGGTCGTGACGAACAGACACGACCATTCAAGGGTCGCAATAAAAGGGAATAATCAGAAGACAGAAGACCAACAGATTCACACACGGGAAAGTAAGGAAATACCACAGGATCAAACAAGAATTAAAAGGGTAACACCTTATTAATTCTTAAAAGAAATCTATTACAGAAGAAATTACAATTGAAAGACGTCAAGAAGAGTGCGATCATTCAGGTCTCTTACAAAAGAAATTGGGGAAAGGAAAAGGAGTCAATCAGCCAACCCTGAGAAGATCTTCAAGGGGGAGAGCCTCCGGAAGAGAACACCTCTGGAAAGAATTCCCTACCACCCAGATTGTCCTCCGAAAGGTGGCAGACTCCCAATCAGTATCTGGACCACCCATATCTTGTGGACTAAAGCCAAATTGACACCCCCGGTAACACTATCTCCATTGTCGGAAAAGTTACCCTTAACTATCACCATCATCGGAAAAGCATCCATCGAGAAGGCACCAGGCACGAGCTCGAGCAAGGGCCTCATCTTCATCTTCAAACAGAATGGTGGCTGAAGAAGAATAGAGAAAAATATTTGAAGAAAAGATACTGGAGAAAAAGTGAAGTATTGCAGAAAACTCGAAAGCCAAAAGAGGCTATTTATTGTAGAATAAGAAGATCAAGTGGTTCTCTTAACAGATAAAGAGAACATAAAATCAAAGGAAGCAAAAAGTAGCCTCGGTAACGCACCAAGCAATAATGACTAAGTTGCAAAGCGCGGCTCAAGACTGACCAAGTCAGAGGGAATTAAGGAGACCCTACAGAGCTCGCTCGTCTCTCCAGTAGTGAAACACCACGTGTCCATGCATGGAAGTAGAAGGTACCGTGAGGAGTTACCCAAAAGATCAACGATGAAAAGGCGGGATCAAAAGATCGGATCGATGACGTCACAGAATCACGCATGGAAGAGGAAATCCATCGTCTCAAGCAGAAATCGAGACGTGTCACACGAGAAAAGATACGCATAAACGCTCCTAAGGAACCACTACTCAATTTGATCTGGCTAAAAAACACCTCCGACAAACGGAACCTCAACAGTCCTGTTGTAAAAAAAAACTTCAAAAATAACTCAGCTAAAATCAGCCCCGACACGTGGAGCTCAGGAAACTCAAAAGAACTACCGAGCTTTGCGAAACAGCTCTGGTCCGGGTATACCCGTTGTGTTCAAAGATATATAAGATATTTAAATGTCTGAACTCGAGAGTCACTTATACTCCTCAGTCTCTTTACTTTCGACTAAGGAGTGGCGGGACTGATGATGATGCATAAATTCTCCAGACTTTGACTAATGTCAACGTCTCAAGAACGGACCTGAAGTCCAACGGGTCAACCTGGCTGAAGGCAGACAGAGCGGCTAATCTCCCAACACTTCGCTACCTGCACCGCTAACTAGGAGGTCAGCTTGAAGTAACATCCCTATTTCGCCCTCGGCACATATAGATCTCCTCTGGAATCTTTAAAAGAATGAGGGGTCCACGAAAGCTAGGCCACTGTCTGACACCCTAAACTGGGAGGACAGGAATGCGCTGCAGACTTTCCGACTCAATCCCCGCATCTCCTTAAGGATCTCAGCCGGCCACGGATCTTTAGTGTTTAAGCAAGTGTGGACTTGAAAGAGTCCCACAAGAGGAAACATCTCCAGAAGATCTATCACCTCGGTAGGATATCTACGAAGGATCCTTCAACTTAGGAACTTCTATTTATCCTAGATACGAGATAAATATAAAGGTAACACTTCCCTCAATGGCAATCACAACCGCCTCATAAGCCTAGAAAGGTCCCCATCGTCTTCCACAAGATATTATCTTCTACCCCTAAAACCTAGAAGAAAGAGATAGAGTTCCCATCACTCGCCCCCAAAAAATTCAATCAATATTCAATCTTTTTACTACAAAGAACATCGTGACTGTCTTGAGCGTCAGAGTGGTTTTCGAACCCTTTGCAGGTTTTCCCCCCAAGAATCGAGGAACAGGAACAATGAGAAGGAGCAGGAGCAAGGAGCAAAGAACCAGAGCATGAGCAAGAAACCGACGAAGGAACTATACTCAACCTAACAGAATATTCACATATAACGGATGGTGTCATGCATCAAGTCCCTTTTTCATGCTGATATAACGGAAGGCCATTTTTTGACATCAGCACTTGGTACTTGAGACGTGCCTCTTCAGCCATTAACTTATTTAGAAATTTAGCAATAGAAAGAAGTGGCTTACTATGCAAAATTATACTACGAATTGATTAAAACTCATTACGCAAAGGCATCCAAAACTGAACCAAACGACATTCCTCCCTACGAGCAATATAAGGAGGACAAGTCTCTAACTCTTCGGATTCTGTTAGAGCTAACTGATCCAAAAATATCAGTCATTACAGCATGAACTTCTTGAATACCTCATATCTCTATGTCCATATTTATAATATCAGCTTCTAACTTATACTGTGTTGCAAAGTTCGACTTCTAGAACATATATGCTAAGTAAAACCACCTCTCACGACAAGTCTGAAATTTTGCCAACTGATATCCAATTGTGTTATCCACTGAGTCATTAATCCAAGTAATAATTTTCGAATTGTTTGCTTCCCAAACCCTAGATAACTCAGCAAAGTTTTCTTTCAATCTATCAATTGGTTGAACAACAATACCATCAATGTAATCCCACAAGTATTTTCCTTTCAAAAAATTTCTCATCAAAAAACTCCAATAGGAGTAGTTTTTACCATTTAATCTGACATTAATAGCTTACAATGAACCATCTTTCCACTGTCCATTTTCTTAATTAGATACCAAGTGTAACCAAGAAAACAAATATAACCAAGAAAACAACACCAAATATACTAGCTAAAGAAATATGAAGAAGTGCGAAGTAATAATACCAGATTGGCAGCGAGAAAATATGAAAGAACAATAGAGATAATGGAAAAAAAACTGGTTTTTCACACTGAGAACTTTTCTCCCTGCGGCAGCCAAACGGTCCCTTGAAGAAGATAATTTCCCAACTAGCAAAAACAGACGTCCAAACGCACCATTCTTCTCCAACAACAAGTATTTGGTTTCTTCCATAGAAAAACCGTTGAAACAAAAACTACCCTTTTCCAAAAACCACCATTTAAGTGCCCCTTCCCTCAAAACCAGCTTTAACAACAACAACTTGATTTCCTTCACAGAAAAACCGCCCAAACCAAACTACCATTTTCCAAAAACCACTGTTTCAGTGCATCTTCCCTCAAAACAAGCTTTCAGTCCACGTTTCCAGCTCTCCCAACAGCTCTCTCCTCCCTCTTTAAATATCCAGTCCAAACTGCATATTTCTAAGATCACAAACCGCCTTCCGTAATTTTTAATACTCTTTTCGCATATTGGTGATGAAGCTTTCCTTCCTTTAAGATCTTAAAGGCTCTGATTCCATGTAGAAATCAATACCAAATCAATAGCAAAAGATAGTTGTAGTTAGGTTTACAAGATAACAAAAAGATAAATATATAGTAAAGACAAAAGACTAAAAGGCCCTTAAGAGGCAAATGACTAAACTACTTTAACTATTATATATTATTGTAATACCGTGCACATGAACGTCGCGCCAACTTGGGCAAAAGACAAAAACTTTTAATTGATTCTCTAACTTTACAATTTTTGGACAGCTGGGACAGTAGGAGATGGAATTTTATGAACTTAACGGAATGGGAAAGTTAAGTGGGAAGATGTTGTTAGGGTCTTTTCATTCAAAGTTAATGCAAAATTAATATACAATCAATCTTGGTCATTGATTTTCGATAGCTGAGTTTAAACCCCTAAAACAATGTTATTTTTTACCATAATACACCCAACTTCATCTCTCTTACTTAATGATTCTGTGGTAAAAAACCCCTACTGGAGAGAATATTATTGTTGGTGTTGCTCCGTTCAAGAAGATCACATTACACAAATTGATTTGTTGTTCAACAATCTTGGAAAACCATCTTTGAAAGTTAGTGTTGAAGGATATATCCTTTCGGTCTGAATGAGATGTCCTTTGGAAGGAGTGTCCTTCGACCAAGGTATGCGCTCAATTTGTCAATTAGGATAACGAACCTTATCCGGAAGATCATATAGTCCGGTCAAATTAGGGGTCGTAATGCTTAGCTAGAAGCCGACTACGATCGTCGAATCACTTCAGTGATTCGCGGCTAACAGAGACAGGATCCTACAACAGGTTACACCAAAGAGTGGTGACTTTATCGGAGAGAGTTGACTAGTGGGAACTTGGCAAATAGATGGATTATATCCATCCAAATAAGCCCAAAAGGTTCGGATGGGACTCGGGCAAACTTAGGAAGAATCGGGCCCGAAATGGAGGCCCGGTGTAGGGAATTACATGTCTCTAAGACTACCCTAATCATCTAACTAGTGTTAGTAGCGGAATCTCACACCTCTAATGTTTAACATTAAGTTATCCAAGATCGAATACATGAACTAACAATGAACTAGAAGTGGGATAAACTAACCTTTATCGCAATTTTCCCACGAACCTTTCCAATCGCGTGTGAAGATCAAAGAGCTTCAAGTGTAGCTCCTCTACTTGAGACACCGAATGAATAGCTTAAACTCCCTTCTTTCAGTCAGCTAGAATCTTCTTAAAGGTATAGATGAAGAACTCCTTCTTTTAGACTTGATAGATAGAATGGGAACTTTTCTCTAAAATCCCCTCTCTCCAATAGTTGTGTGAAGAGAGTGATTTCCTTCTTGAGAAAATTCCACACCTTTTCTGAACTCTGAGCTGGTCCTTATATAGGCATTACCTTAGTAGTCCGTCAAAAAAGATAAGCACAAGTTAGAGTTTAATCTAACTAGGATTCCCTAATTAGGACTAAACCCTAATTAGGGTTTCCCTTTAGTGCGGCTGGCCACAACAACCCCTTATGGGCTTGTCTTGGCCGGCCCACACCCTTTTTATGGCCGGTCAGGGCTCTCCCCTTAAAGGATTCCCTTGTTGGCCTACAAAGTGGGTTTTGCTCTTTTCCCGGGCTTCTCTTTCGAGCCTGATTCTTTTCTATCTTTTATTCACTATTAGACTGGATCATATCCATCTATATGCTAGTTCTCATCAGTCTATTCTCACTGTTCAAGTTACCATTCTTATGTTTTACCCGTTGTAGGATCCGGTCTATGTGAGCCGCGGAAAACCAAGGTGATCCGACAATCGTAAGTGGCTTCTAGCTAAGCATTACGACTCTTAATTGAATCGGATTGATTGCTCTTCCAATAAGGTCATCATTATCCTATGAGCCAAATCGCACGCATTGCCATCTTGGTCGAAGGACATTCCTTAGGAAGGATATACCTTTAGACCTCAAGGATATATCTCTTTGAGTGTCCCACTTGTACTTTGAACAAGTGCAATGCTCGATTCCCATGTCTTTTCATACCTCATCAGATACGTCATACTTATCATACTTTCTTGATCGAGGGGACAAACTGTCAAATTAAATGCTTAACTCTTAATCTATTTGAACACGGCCATGCATTTCCAGTTGTCACTCCTCAAGTGGCCTAGAGATACTTTATCCTAACTTCCGTTAGGAAGACATATTCCATTCTTATACTCCCACTCAGCTTCATGTCTATCTTGTTTCACCTAGCCTCTGTTTTTATAGTCTTCTCTTACGGCGCAGCGTTTGACGGGACCAAGGCTCGACATTCCTTACATAAGATGAGCGAGTACTCATGTTTCGAGAAATCTCTCCAATTTGCTAAATGAGAGTTATGCGTTCACACCTTCAACTCTTGAAGTATTCTCACTTGGTGGGTTTCCAGTGTATCTTATATACCCATGAAGTTGGCTTGAATACCCTTATTCCTATAGCCCAAGAAACAGCGATATCTTGTCAATCACTCATGCTAGTCTTCTTAAGTCATTGTTATCCAATCAATGACCTGGACTAGGGATACTATAATGGGATGCTTCCATGTTCACTTAGAAGGGTTTCTTTCATTAGATCACATATCTAATAAACCTACCTGGAACTTTCCATTATTTTGGACTGTCGTCTAAATTCTAAACCACGACGAAATAAACTAATTTATTTCTGATAACGAGAGTTTGTAAAAGTGAGTTCCCCACGTAAACTCCTTTACGTGCCCAATTTTACAAGTTTCTTAGGGCAGTCTTTCATAACCCTAACTCCTTAAATTCGTACATCTTCCATGTTCGATCTATGGTGACAGTTTAGTTTGTGGATTTAGTCCACTTATCGTTTTCACTTTGTTTATTATTATCATGCTGAACAACGCCTTCCTCAGCTTTTATGATAATATCAGTTTTCTTAAACTGAAACTAACACTTCTAAGTCCTAATTGTACTTTCTTTACTAGTAGAGTTTGCAACGACTCCCACTGTTAAAGACTTCTTTTCACCTGGTTGCCCTTCCTAAAATATTCCTATCTTTATATTCGGAAGATTGTTTTTTATGACTTTCTTTAATTCTTACTTTCAGAGGCTTTCTCCTAGATTCTTTAAGTATCTTAGGAATCTCTCTGTTATTTATGGTGACGACATCAAAATACTTCTGTATTTCTAGATATGCGGGTAAACATCGATCATCTTCATAAGCGATCTCATGTCTCGTGACATAAGTGTTTCCCTCTTGCGTGCTTTCGCTCATCAGAACTTCCAAGTTCTGAGTTCTTACTTAGCAGTGATCCATGAGAGATGGGTAGAATCTCTCTCTAAGAGTATTTCTAGTTAGACCTCTTAAAAAATTCTTTTGAACGAGTCTTATCATCAGTTAACCTATCATCTGTTAACTTATCAACTGTTTCTCAATTCTAGTATGTCTCACATACAGGACGTAAAACTAACTTGTTTCACTCCCACTTACCCTCTTGTCGAACAAGATTCTAACTGTTCGTTTCATAAAATTAACCCTTGAATTTCTTTACGAACGTTGGATACCAACTCTTACTTTTGATCATTTTGACTCTTAACCAATTTTCAGAGTCTGGTTCTACTATACTTTTTGTGGGTCTTCTGCAGACTCACAGGGGTTTTTGAACAATAACGTAAAATCTTCTTAACTCTTCTAAGAAGTTTACTTGGCGAGTTTCTCGTACTCCTATTTGTTCTTTTGTTGCTTGGTTCGAATCAGATTCGATTGTTTCTCCAACTTGTCTTCTTGAATAACACCTTTCCAAGAAGACACTATCGAGAACAACAATCCAATTTTGTTTCGACGTTCTGATGGAAAACCCCATATTTCTTCTCTTGAAGAAGAAACTATGTCTGTTGTTCTCAGACTTAAATAAAAGCCTATTTTAGAACTTCTTCTAAAATCCATACACTTATGGAATTCTTTTATTTTCTATGGCAGTTTTTAGGTTTAGTGGGTATGCAGCTTGTATTAGACACTGTTGTTTCGGAAGACATGTTATGACTAAGACTTTTGATCTCATCAAAAAATTTTAGTCATTTAGATTTATTACTTGATTTAGGTCAAGTTTCTAAAACCTTTTCCTAAATTCGAGTACTTAGTTGATTCTAGTCACACTAACCATAATCTTATATCTAACATAAGTATAAGTGATTAATTGACCTCTGCTTTGTCATAAGAGATCTTGTCAGACTAGTTAGTTTGAACCATGAATTCTAGTTGTTTGACTAGATTAGAATAACTAATTAAATCGTTTGGCATTTATGTTTGTAAGTTGAAATAGGCACCTTTCTAAGAACATCATAAAATATTGAAACCAAATACTTTATTTCTCATAAATCTAATTATAGAGACGATATTCAAAAGGGAAAATTACTAAAATCTAATATATGTAATGCCTATGGGAGACTAAAATCCTTCTTGAGCTTTCTCAGCAACCATTGCTTCTTTCGCTATTGACAGGTTCGTCTCCTATCAGTTAAATACTCAGCTCCCACTTGCTCTTGTCATTCATAATGAGATGAGCATTAGGTATCCAATACCTTTAAGGGAATTGTATTTAATCGAATCAACTTTTAACATTTTTGCCTAAGCCGGAACTTCCAGATCCGTTGTTCTGCTCTTCTAGGTAGCGTAGGAAATCTCTTAACTACGTATGATACTTGCTACTAAAGAATATGCAGCTGTTTTTGGGAAGGATGGTTCTGGGCTTTGGGACTCGCTCGTCCATTCTTGTCCTAGAGCGCTTCCTTTTCCTAACGCCTTCCATTTCTGGATCGGTGTCTTCTTCTTGAATACTAAGAATTTCTTCTGTATTTTCAGGAACTCTGATTTTGCATTCGGCTACTTCCAGAATAGCGAGCACTTTTTCTAGGGATACTATGCCCAACTTTTTGTCAAAGTTACATCTTACTTCTTTAAATCCATCATGTAAGGAAAGTAAGATTAAGTCAACTGCGCAGTCAACTTCCATAGTTGCTCCCAACCACTTCAAGTCATTGAAATTATCAATCATTTCTAAAACGTGAAGGCGGACAGGTTTCCCTTTTTCTTGTCGCTTTTTCAGTACAGTTCTAGATATCATATATCTTTCTTTTCGACACTGTGTGTTAAACACTTCCCTTAGTTGATGAATGATGCTATATGTATCCATGTCAATGAAATTATCTCCATATTCCCTTTTCATGGATACTCGTATCAGTCATGTTACTGGCGCTGACTTTCTAACAATAATGTCAGCTTGCTCACGTTCCTCTTTAGAAGAGGTTTCTGTAAGTACCGGAATTTGTGTGTCTAACACATCCGCTTCCTTCCCGAGAATCTTTCTCAGATTTCTTTCCCATTGAATGTAGTTTGTGTCGTTCAATTTTCCCATCAGGGTTTAGAGGTTGAAGATATCGTCGAACGTCATAATATAACTAAATGTAAAGAATGCAAAGTGACTTAATCTTGTTATCCTAGCAAAATCCTAATTTCACCGAATTATTCAAGAATCTTTTGCCTTATTTGAATAATACGATTTCAAGATCCTAATCCTTCGAAGTTAAGCGTACTAGGGAATGCCCTTAACTTCGTCGTCCTGGGTGAGTAACATCTTTACAGATCATACTCTTATGACTCTTGGTTGATTAGTTTCACACTTGAGTCTCAAACGAATCCTTTGCCTCGAAGTCCAAAACCCTTTTGCTGACTCGTTGAGAATAACCAGTTTAGACGTGTAGACCTCTTCATAGATCTACGCGTATTGTCCCGAGGTAAAGGATGGCACCCTGCGGAGGCAGACCCACCATCGATGAATAAGGGGTCAATAGGTGTCTTATTCTGGGTAGGCTTATACTCAAAATTCTTTTAGGGATTATTATATATTTTATCAAGTTTGCGTTACTGTGAACTCTATCGTAACCACTCGTGACGTATATGTAAGTTTTTATGTGAATTCTCATAAGGTTTTTATCAAAAACCTTAGCATAGCCTCCTAAAAGATCTAATCTTTTAGTTTAGTTTTTGTTCGCCTAATCGTTCCTTTTGTATTTCTTCCTTGAAACACCATTGATTACTCCCGCTCGAATCATGATCCCATCATTCGATTCATCAATGATTTCTATGTTGGGTTTTCTATGTATCTAATAACATAATCATCTAACTAGTGTTGTAAGTGGAATCTCAAACATCATATGTTTAACACTAATTAACCAGGATCATATGCATAAACTAATAATGAACTAGAAACTGAAAGAAGAATACCTAGATTCGCTTTCCCACGAACTAAATCCTGACAGTATTCGAAAGATATAGAGCTTCAAGTGTATCTCCTCTACTTGAGACACCGAATGTATAACTTGAACTCCCTCCTTTAAGTCAGCTAGGTACTTCTTGAAGGGTGAGATGAAGAACTCCTTCTTCTAGACTTGATAGATAGATTGGGATCTTTTTCTCTAAAATCTTCCTCTCCAATAGTTGAGTGAAGAGAGGGATTTCCTTCTGAAAAATTTCCACACCTTTTCTGAACTCATAACTGGTCCTTATATAGGCATTACCTTAGTAGCTCTACTCAAATAAGGAATCCTTAAAGTCCCTAAAAAGATAAGCAAAAGTTAGAGTTTAATCTAACTAAAACTCCTAATTAGGGATATAACCCGTGATTAGGGTTTCCTTATGCTATGGCCGGCCAGACTAGCCTTTTATAGGCTTAGTCTGTCCGACCCAATCCCCTTAAATGGCCGGCCAAGGATCTCCCTCTAACGGAATCCCTTGTTTGCCCTTAAAAGTGGGTTTTGCTCTTTTCGGACTTCCTTTTCGTGCCAGATTCTTTTCTATCTTTTAAGCATTATCAGATTGGATCATATCCATCTATATACTTGTTCCCATCAGTCTATTCCCACTGTTCAAGTTACCATTTTTATGTGTAACCCGTTGTAGGATCCGGTCTATGCTAGCCGCGGATTACCGAAGTAACCCGACGATCGTAAGCGGCTTCTAGCTAAGCATTACGACCCCTAATTGGACCGGACTAGATGTTCTTCCGAATTTAGTCATCGTTATCCTAACTGACAAATTGTAAGCATTGCCATCTTGGTCGAAGGACACTCCTTCGGAAGGACATCTCCTTCAGACCGAAGGACTATATCCTTCATTCTATAGACCCTATACTCAAAGTAATATTCGGGCACATACTCGTTTGTGCTTAGAAACAAGAATCAATAACTTATCTAAAGGCAATAATATTCTACGTATTCACATATATACGTACATACAAAAATATGACATTCATAACATAAAGTATGTATCCTAGATTCGTTTCAAGATTTTGCTATGTTCCGTACAGCTATTTGTGGGATATTGTGACATCTCTATGTCTAATGGGATTCTTATTCTATTTTCGCAAAATTCGGACTAATGGCCCATTTGGTTTCTTCCTTATTGATTTTCCAAAATCGATTCAAGGAAAAAAACTTCGTTTGGGAGCTCGGATGGCCCGGGTCAATGTCGGAAAAATTATGCTTGGAACCGGAAGAAAAGGAAAGAAAAATCTCCCACTCCAATCAAGGCCCAATGGGCCCAA
Source organism: Eschscholzia californica subsp. californica (assembly GCA_002897215.1). Lineage (NCBI taxonomy): Eukaryota > Viridiplantae > Streptophyta > Magnoliopsida > Ranunculales > Papaveraceae > Eschscholzia > Eschscholzia californica. The sequence goes on from BEHA01050247.1 coordinate 630,958, forward strand.
AGTGAAACTCGAAGAGACCCAAGTCAAACTTGCCCAAAGTCCTTTGACTAGTCTTAGTTAAAGCTAGTCAATGGTTCGGACTTTTAGGGACAGATGCCTAGACCATCTCGGATGGGGCGTGCTAGACGCGTCCTAGACGCATCCTAGCATGGGACAACACTTGGCCATCTCGGACTCCAAGTCCGAGATGCCATGAACGCGTCCTAGACGCGTCCTGTGCTGAGGACGGCTCGGGCCATCTCGGATGGGACGTGCTAGGGGGCTAACTTACAAATGATAACTTGAAGCTATTATGGTACGGGGTAAATATTAGAAATGTGTAAATTAAGGGAGACATCCCAAGTGAGGGTTAAGGGCGCACCCTGTAAGTGTTGAAAGCGCCTCCTTTGTGAGTTAAGGAGGTGGTCTTTACTCTAAAGAGGGGCGCCTTTATAAATTCCCATTACCCCTAAAATACCCTAAAACAAAAACCTTGAAACGAATCAAAATCAAAACCACTTTAAGTTTTATGATTTTGTTGGGGTTTTTTTTCTGATATTTCCAGCCGACAAACTTTCGGTTTTTTTTTATTTTCCCTCTCTAGAATTTGGAATCAAATCAAAACCACTTTAAGTTTCAAGATTTTGTTGGGTGTTTTAATGGGAAAGATGATAATAATGAATTGGAGAAGTAATTTTAAAGAAATCAGAAGAAACTTTGAAGAAATCGACTTCAAATTGAGAAGAAAAACTGCATAAAGTTAAGCTTAAGGTATGTTAATTCTTCATGTTGAGAAGTTTATGGAGAAATGTCGAAATTTCTTGATGTTTCGACCGAAATCTTTCAAGAAATTCATGTAAGCGTGTTTCTGTGCACCTAATTCAGAAAACTGACATATTTCGACCATTTCGACCGAAATATGTTGACTTTTCATTCCTTGCTCCAGACGCGTCTGGAAGCTTCCAGACGCATCCAAGATGCACCTGGTCGCTCCAGACACATCTAGATGCGTCCTTGGTCTCGGTCCTAGACCGAGACCAATTGGGAATCCCCAGACGTGTACGTCTCGGACTGTCCTAGTCCATCCTGGACTGGGACTACCCAGACGATGTCCGAGATTTAAAAATCTTTGGACGCGTCTGGGATGTCCGAGATTTAAAAATCTCGGACTCACAGTCCTACATGGACTAGGAATCCCGGTCTTGCTCGGACCGAGATTTTCCAGTCCTGCGCGTCCCAGGTCTCGGGACGCTGTCCCTAGACTTGCTGGACCGGTCCGGACGCGTCCAGGCCGGTCTAGACATTTGTTTTTGGAATTTCCAAAGCACCCCAACTGACCTTGTCTTTTTCCTTCTTCTTCCTATTGTTTTCATGGTGAAAAGCTGATGGTTTTCACTATTCAACATCCAAAATTCATGATTTTGAAACCCGTTTTCATATTCTATAATCCATTAGATCCGTTTTCGATAACCTTTTTCAAAAACATCAAAATCTAATGATTCTATGCATTGAAACTATTTCAAATACGTGTTTGATTACGTTTAAATCTAATTCAAGCTAATCATAAATATGTCCGAGTCTCTATTCAAACAATTCTATCTAACAATTTCTAGTTCGTTCTAGCCAAAGATAGTTTCATGCAAACGGCTCATGATGCCACTGTAGGGAATTACATGTCTCTAAGACTACCCTAATCATCTAACTAGTGTTGGTAGCGAAATCTCAAACATCTAATGTTAAACACTTAGCTATTCAGGATCGAATACATGAACTAACAATGAACTAGAAGTGCGATAAACTAACCTTTATTGCAATTTTCCCACGAACCTTTCCAATCGCGTGTGCAATTCAAAGAGCGTCAAGTGTAGCTCCTCTACTTGAGACACCGATTGAATAGCTTGAACTTCCTTCATTCAGTCAACTAGGAACTTCTTGAAGGTAGAGATGAAGAACTTCTTCTTCTAGATTTGATAGATAGAGTGGGAACTTTTCTCTAAAATCCTCTCTCTCCAATAGTTGTGTGAAGAGAGTGATTTCCTTCTTGAGAAAATTCCACACCTTTTCTGAACTCTAAACTGGTCCTTATATAGGCATTACCTTAGTAGAGTCCTACTCAAATAAGGAATCCTAAAAGTCCCTCATAAACGATAAGCACAAGTTATAGTTTAATCTAACTGGGATTTCCTAATTAGGGCTAAACCCTAATTGAGGTTTCCCTTTAGTGTGGCCGGCCACAACAACCCCTTATGGGCTTCTCTTGGTCGGCCCACACCCCTTTTTATGGTCGTCCAGGGCTCTCCCCTTAGGGGGTTCCCTTGTTGGCCCTAAAAAATAGGTTTTGCTCTTTTCCCGGACTTCTCTTTCGAGCCCGATTCTTTTCTATCTTTTAAGCACTATTAGATTGGATCATATCCATATATATGCTAGTTACCATCAGTCTATTCTCACTGTTCAAGTTACCATTCTCATGTGTAACCCGTTGTAGGATCCGGTCTATGTTAGCCGCGGACAACCAAAGTGATCCGACAATCGTAAGCGGCTTCTAGCTTAGCATTACGACTCCTAATTGAACCAGATTGATTGATCTTCCAATAAGGTCATCATTATCCTATGAGCCAAATTGTACGCATTGCCATCTTGGTCGAAGGACATTCCTTAGGAAGCATATACCTTTCAAACTTCAAGGATATATATCTTTCACTTGGAAAAGGGCAAAAGGGGTTGGTCATGTGATGGTCGGCTAAGCTAATAGGTCGGCCAGGGTTATGGGAAACCCTAGATGGAAATCCCTTCCATCTAGGAGTCCCAGTCAGAAAGGGTTTCTGGCATTATCTTTTCCGTGGTAAACATTGAATCCTAGTTTGAATATGATTCTAATCAGGGTTTCTCTATATATGGACTAATTAGAGAAGAGAAATGGTGTGAAATTTTCTCTAGAGAAAATCAATCTCTCGGACATCTGTTGGAGAGAGGGATTTTAAAGATAAAAACTCTCAACCTATCTATCTAGTCCAAAGAAGAATAGTTCTTCTTCTCAACCTTCTAAGAGGTCCTAGCGGACATTAAAGAAGGGATATCAAGTCAACTTGCTCGGGTGTCTCAAGTAGCGGAGGTACGATTGAAGCTCTCATCTCCGGGATAAAGGCATCGAATTTACTTCGATAGGAAAGCGATTAAGGTAATCATCTTTCTACTTTTTGTTCATCTTTAGTGCTTGCATGTGATCCTGGTAGCTAGTGTTAAACATGTTAGATGTTTGAGATTCCGCTTACAACACTAGGTGACATCAAAACCCAATTGTGGTATTAAAGCCTCTTACACGAACTAACTTTGGCTAGACGAATTAGATTCGCATTTGATTGACTAGATAGATAAGTCCTTAAAGTTTTTAGGACATGAATTTGATTAGTTTAAATTAGATTTAAAATTAATCAAACAGAGAATGAAAGAGTTTCAATAGGTTGAAACTTCAAAATTCCTATTTTTTTAAATAGTTTTCAAAAGAGAAGCTTAAAGTTTTAACGGATTAGAAACAACAGCTCGGTCTGGCCAAGACGCATCCTAGTCTGAGACAGACTAGGAGTCCCAGTCTGTCTCGGACTTGGACTTCGAGACGTGTGCGTCTAGGACTCTCGGTCACATCCTAGGGAGGTGTCTGGAGATCCAAAGGAGCCTAGGACGCGTCTGGGCACACCTAAGTCAACTCGGACTTGGAGTCCGAGATGACTTAGGACGCGTCTGGGACAGAAAGGAAACGTCTCAGCCCTAGTTGGGACGCGTCTCAAGTCAGGGGCAGGGCACGTTTGGAATGTGCTGCCCCTGGTTCGGCCCATGTTTGGCCCATGTTTTGGGTTTGTCCGAGATTAGTCCGTGGGCCTTGACTAGGGTTTGACCCAGGCTCTTCCGAGATTGTCTGGGGTCGTGGACTGAGATTTTGAGGCCTTGACCATTTTCACCGTTTTTCAATCTTTTCACCGTTTTTCTTCCGGTTCGACACATAGTTTTTCCGAAATCGACCCGGGCTATTCCAAATCCCAAACAGAGTTTTTCCTAAAATTGATTTTGGAAACCATTAAGGATAAAACTGATAAGAGTCATTAGTTTGAATTTTACGAAAATAGACTTATGACACATAAGGCATATAGATGTCAATAGTTCCTCCGAAATAGCTATTTAGATGATAGCAAACCTAGATTCGACCTTGGAAGCAAATCTCATACATATTATGTTATATTCTGAATGTCATATTATGTATGTATGCTTGTGAATGCGGAAACTAGTATGCCCATAGACTTTTCTATTCTTGTTTTAAGCACAAATGTGTGCCCGATGTAATAACTAATTTTAATTTTCAAATTTTATACGATTTGCGTATCGTTAAGTCTTGTAATTAGAGTTTAGGGTTTAAAGAGTCCATTAAAGAACCGAAGGATGGGATCATGGTTTGAGTGGGATAAATCAAAGGTGGTTGGAGAATGGAGATCCAGGCGAACTAAGGCGAAACAAGAAGTAACCTAAGAAGATTAGATTTTTTAGGCTAGGGGTCATACTAAGATCCTTGATGTGTTTGATTTATTTCGTCGTGCGCATTTACTTATTTATTTGCGTTGTATGTCGTGAATGGTTATGTTAGAGTTTGCAGTAATGCATGGATGATAAAAAAACGTAAAAGTACCTAAAAAGAATTTTGAGTAAAGCCTACCCAGATTAAGACACCTGTTGCGCCCTTGTTCATCGATGGCGCGTCTACCTCCGCAGGGTGCCATCTTTTACCTCGGGAGAAAACGGGTAGACCTATTGTAGAGGTCTACGCGTCTAAATGGTTATTCTTAATGAGTCAGCAAAAGAATTTTGCACTTCGAGGCAAAGGATGAGTTTTACACATCAAAGTGTAACTCATCAACCAAGAGTCATAGGAGTATGATTAGTAAAGAATTTACTCACCCAGGACGACGGGGTTAAGGGCAGTGCCCTAGTACGCTTAACTCCGAAGAAATGGGATCTTGGAATCATATTATTCAAATGGGGACGGTTTTCATTGAATAATATGGCAAAAACAAGTTTGCAAATATTGAATGTAGTACTTAGCAAAATCTTTTTTCTGTTTTATGTAGAGTAGATGGCATATAGTTTTAGTTCACAATTAAATTACGGGGGGTGGGTTTTAAGTCCAAAATCGCATGATCAATGAGTCTAGAGACCAAAGATAATCTGAAATATAAAATAAATCCACTCAAAGTAAATTACATGTCTATCCTCTCATTCTCTTTTACTACCTAACCTATCCTAAGTTAAAAAAATAACCCAAAATAAAATATACCATAATATGTAGAGATTCATTAAATGACTTCTTCAAAAACAAACTTTCCTTCCGGAAAAAGAGTTGCCTTTTGCGTTTAGCAGGATACTTTGTTTTAGATTTCTATTAGAATTGGGCCAAATCAAACCGAAGAGAGAGAGAGAGAGCATCATCACTTTCTAATATACGAATTAGGTTTTGCTTTCATTCATCATCGACGCCTAAATTAAACCGAGTGAAAAGGTGAAAACATCGAGTGGGAGAGAGAGAGAGAATCGATTGCTGGTTTCATTCATCATCTACAGTAGTGAAGAGTAAGTAAATTGTGTTTTTCATTCTTTTTGTTGTTCCTTCAACTTTCTTATGATTTAGATTGATTTTTGCAACACAAAACAAATTAGGTTTTCATTTGTACAACTTTTCTTATGATTTAGTTTTCTGAAATTGATTACATCCTAAGAAATTTCTAGGGTTTAGTTGTTTTAAAGTGGATTAATGGAAGTTATTTTCAAAACCCTAAATCAGTTCACAGTGAAGAGTAAGTTTCTTATAGAAACACATAAATTGTGGCTACCCAAACTTGTTCGTATGTTATTTTGGTTAACACACATTGTAATTTAACTAGTATATATGTTTTTTGTTAGTCATTTTGTAGATTCAGACAAATGGTAAGATTAAAGTTTCAGACCGACAAGAAAGTCGATTGTCGAACTTCAGTGGCTGCAAAGGATAATGTAACTCAAAAACACGAGGTACGAAAAAGTCTAAGGAAAAGAATGTTACAACAAACACGGGGGCGTACGGTAGACCCTACTTCAAAGAAGAGGAAATCAAGAGAAGTTGGGTTATGGTATATAATGAATGTCTTATTTCCAAAACATATAACATAATTAGCAGTTGAAATCTTTTAGTATTTTTTTTCCATATCTATGAAAACAAGTTTTATGTTTGAGCATTTTTTAAATTCTGATGCTATTTGTGTTGTGTATGTAGCAAAACGACTCACCCCGAAGGACAAAAAGGAAAATTTTTGATAGATGGACCAGTTGAAAAGATAAAGACAGAGAAAGAGGTTAGACATGGTGCGCGGGCTGGAACCATTGATGAGCGAAGCTAAAAAAAAAACTGTTGTCGACACGTCTTTTGCTCGTTTCTATTCAGTTGCAATTAGTGGTAAGATAATTATGGAGAATCAAGTGAAACCACATCGGGCAGTGTTTGAGCTTCTACGACACTTCAACATTGTAAAAAATTCATAAGATGCTAGCAAAATAGTATTTGCTTTTTAAACTACTATATCAAATTCATTCAACAGATGCTAATAGAATGTAAAAAATGTTAGTCGAATCAATAAGATGCTAGCAGAATAGTATTTTCTTTTTAACCTACTGTAAAAAATTCATTCAACAGATGTTAATAGGATGTAAAAATCGCTATTATAATCAATAAGATGCTAGTGAAATAGTATTTGCTTTTTAACCTACTGTAACGAAATCATAACAGATGCTCTTACAGTAACAAAAAAATGTAACAAAAACAATTTCACATTATATATTTTAATTACTAAATAGTATTTGTAAACCTACTGTAACAAATTCATAAGATGATAGCAAAATAGTATTTGTTGTTTAAACTACTGTATCAAATTCATTCACAGATGCTAGTAGAATGTAAAAAATGCTTGTAGAAGCAATAAGATGCTAGCAAAATAGTGTTTGTTTTTTAACCTACTGTAACAAATTCATTCAACAGATGCTAATAGAATGTAAAAAATGCTATTAGAATCCATAAGATGCTAGCAAAATAGTATTTTCTTTTTAACTTACTGTAACAAATTCATTCAACAGCTGCTAATAGAATGTAAAAAAGGCTATTAGAATACAAAAAATGTAGCAAAAATTTTTCACTCTATAAAACTTTTTATGAGAAAAAGATTGTAGTGAAAGAGATTTCAATATTCACTTTTTACCAAAAAGTGATAAATAATAAAATGTTACATTTAAATTTTTTGTTAGAATAAAATAATTTTTGTAAGAAGATTGTAGTAAAAGAAATTGTGTTAATAGAGATTTATAGATTTCTAACGATCAATTTAAGTTGGACATACATCACATTCGAATTTGTAGATGTCTAATTGGATCGAGGTAGAGATAAAAAGCAAATCACAAATTCATACTTTCTTGAAGTTTAAAGAACGTCGAGTTACATAGAGAGAAACTCGTTTTTGGTAGAGAGCATCTCGTTTTAGGTAAATATCTATTGATATGGTAGGTTACTTTAGACAAATATAAGTTTTGGAATTAATATATTTTCTTGAATTCAAAGTACATAGAGGTACAGAAAGAGAAACTCGTTTTTGGGAAAGAAAAACTAGTTTTAGGTAAATATCCATTGATTTGGTAGGTTGCTTTAGATAATATAAGTTTTGGAAATAAAGATTGACATTAAATATCCACCATAAACATTCTTTCATAAAATTTATGGAAAGAACAATTGTGTTAACTCAACCATTAGAAACCATTGGTTTACTAATGGTTAAAAAATATTTATGAAAGGGCAAAAACGAGAGAAAATTAAAGGATTGATGCATGGGGACCACCAAATAGTGAATTTTTGGACTTATTTTACATTTTCGGTTTATTTTGGTGTTATTTTTTTTATTGATAATGGTGGATATATGACTAATTACCCCACTATTTTTGGACCTTAAACTCAAAAATCCATTAGATTATTATTTTATTTTTTTGAATTGTTCGGCGTGTGTCCTGAACCCTTGACCTCTAAGGTGGAAGATTATACCTCTTACCACTCCAACCAAGGGTTGTTGGCAAAGTAAATGAATAGTTCACAATTAGATTCGTTTCTTGAGAAGGAAAAGTTGAATCTAAACAACTTCCAAGATTGGGAGAACAAATTGAGAAGTGTTCTCATGTCTGCAAACAAAGAAAGCGTATTAGATACCCCAGTCCCATTGGTAACTGGTACCTTGACAGTCGAGGAAGAAGAGCAGACCAAAGTTATCCGGTCAAGGTCAAAACCAGTGACCAGCATTATGTTGCCAACCATGGAACCTATACTCCAGAAAATGTATGGGAAGATGGATGTACACACTATTTTCCAGCGACTGAGAATGTAATGTTAGTTCGAACTGTGGGAAAGGGAGTATTTGACTTCAAATGCAATCGGAAATGACGTTATGAATTACAGACGAAGTGTCTATGTTATTGAGATAAATTTAGCAGATACAGTAGATTCTCCCTCATGGGTATTTGATACTGGATGTGGAGCTCATATTATTTCTAATATACAAGAACTGAAGGGAATTAGGTATCTGACAAAAAGTGAGATGGTCCTATGAGTAGCCAACAGGGCAAGGGTTGCTGTTGTAGCAGTAGGAAAATACCATCTCCACTTAGAAACTAGTTCAATATTAGTACTTTATAATTGTTATTATGTACCTTCTATTTGAAAGAACATCGTCTCTATTTCATTATTGGACAGAGAAGGATATATCATCTCTTGATAAAGAACAAACGTTGTTCTCCATATAAAGGTGAGATGTTCTATACCAGTGCTAAGCTTTGTAATTGTCTCAAAGTTTCGAACCTAGAATACGAAATCTAAAACATAGACACGAAACGGCTTCATTCAAATGATTCAAACCAAAGCTATCTCTGGCATTGTCATTTAGGCCACATAAACATGAAATGCATGCAGAAGCTTCATGCAAATGGGCTTCTGGGTTCTTGTGATTTAGAATCATACGATATATGCGAATCATGTTTAATGGAAAAAATGACAAGATCACCCTTTAAAGGAAAGGGAGATCAGGTTAGTGAACCACTAAGACTGTACATACAAATGTATGCGGACCAATGAGAACACTAGCAAGAGGTAACTATGGCTACTTCATTAGGTTCACTGACAACTTCACTAGATATGATTGCATATATCTGATGAAGCATAAGTCAGAATCGTTTGAATTGTTCAATCAGTTTCAGAACGAAGTAGAGAATCAACTGGGCAAGAAAATAAAATTAATTCGATCAGATCGAGGTGATGAATATTTGACTCAAGAGTTTGAGGATCATCTTAGGAGTTGTGGAATAGTGTCCCAACTCACTCCACCAGGAACACCACAATTGAATGGTGTGTCCGAAAGGAGAAGTCGAACTTTGTTAGACATGGTTCGACCGATGTTGAACTTAGCCGGTCTTCCTAACACCTTTTTGGGGTGTGCTCTTGAAACAGTCGCTTTCAAACTGAACCATGCTCCGTCTAAAGCTGTAGAAAACACGACATATTAGTTATGGTTTGGAAAGGTTCCAAAGTTTTCTTTTCTCAAAGTCTGTGGTGCGAAGTTTATATAAAGCGTTTACAAGGAGAAAAACTAGCACCTAAATCAGACAGATGTCTCTTTATGGGTTATCCAAAAGAGACAATGGGTTATTAATTCTACAAACCATCAGACAACAAAGTGTTTGTTGCTCGTGATGGTGGTTTTCTTGAAAAAGAGTTTCTTTCCAAGAAGAAAACTGGGAGGAATATAGAAATCGAAGAAATTGAATTTGACCGACAAACTGACAGTGATATACGAATGTTAGAAATCACGGCTCCCATCTATACAGAGCCAATAGAGAGGGAAAGAGAGGTAGAGATGGAAGATCTCGAAGATCCTCCCGTCCGATGAATTAGATTCGCAGGAGAGCCCTCAAGGAGTTGAGAGCGTCTCACCAGTTGTTCAAGCCCCTCGTAGGTCTCAAAGGCTATGAGAACTATCTCAAAGAATAGAAGTTCTGTTACTAGATGATAATGAACCTAGAACCTACAAAGAAGCTATGACGAGGCCAGACTCCGAAAAATGGCTTAGAACCATGAAATCCGAAATGGAATCCATGTCTGAAAATCAAGTTTGGAACTTGGTTGACTTACCAGATGGAGTAACACCTATTGGTTGCAAATGGGTTTTCCAGATGAAAACAGACAAGGATGGAAACGTTAGCGTTTTCAAAGCTAGACTTGTAACAAAAGGTTACAAACAGATTCATGGTATAGACTATGAAGAAAATTTTCCCTTATTGCAATGCTTAAAAATATTAAGATTATTCTAGCAATAGCCGCTCATTATAAGTATGAGATTTAGCAAATGGATGTCGAAATTGCCTTCCCTGAATGGAAATCTAGACTTGTGGCAAAAGGTTACAAACAGATTCATGGTATAGATATGAAGAAACATTTTCCCCTGTTGCAATGCTTCAATCCATTAGGATTATTCTAGCAATAGCCGCTCATTATAATTATGACATTTGGCAAATGGATGTCGAAACTGCCTTGCCGAATGGGAATATGGAAGAGGATGTGTACATGACACAACCTGCAGGTTTTGTAGACACCAAGAAATGTTGGAAAGGTTTGCAAGCTTCAAAGATTCATTTATGGATTAAAGGAAGCAAGCAGGAGCTGGAATCTTCGATTCGACGAGAAAATCAAAGAGTTTGCTTTCTTGAATAATAAAGAAGAATCTTGTGTATACAAGAAGGTTAGTGGGAGCGACCTAGTTTTCCTGGTCTTATATGTAGATGACATACTGTTCATTGGAAACAACATTCTGATGTTGGAATCAGTAAAAGACTTAAGAGATGCAGAGTACATTTTTGACATCAAGATCTATAGAGATAGATCCAAGAGGATGGTTGGACTCAGTCAAGAAACTTATATAGATAATATTCTTGGCAGTAAGAAAGACTCTAAGAGAGGATTTTTTCCCATGATTCATGGGACAATGCTTAGCAAGAATCAAAATCCTAAAGACCTAGATGAGCAAACACACATGGATAAGGTGCCTTATGCTTCAGCAATAGGATCTATCATGTATGCATGATCTGCACTCGCCCAGACGTCTCATGTGCTTTGAGCATGTGTAGTCGTTACCAATCGAATCTAGGAGAGGCACACTGAACCGCATCCAAGAATATCTGAAAGTACTTGAGAAGGACAAAGGATCATCTCTTAGTATATGGCGAGAAAGAAGAATTAATCGTGGGAGGCCATGTGGATGCAAGCTTCCAGACAGACAGAGATGATTTTCGATCTCAATCCGGTTATGTCTTCTGTCTGAATGTAGGAGCAGTGAGCTGGAAAATCTCTAAATAGAGCACTGTAGCAGACTGTACCACTGAAGCAGAATACCCACTTCGGAAGCAGCCAAAAAAGGAGTTTGGATCAAGAAGTTCATCATGGAACTTGGTGTCTTTCCTAGCATTGAAAACGGAATAGCTCTATATTGTGACAACAATGGAGGAGCGATTGCCCAAGCCATGAAACCAATAGCACACCAGAAGTCCAAACATATCCAAAAGAAGTACCACGTGATAAGAGAAATCACAAAGAGAAAGAATGTGGGCATTTGCAAAGTTTATACGGATAACAACACTAAGTGACACCAAAACCCAACAAGTGTATGTTTTAATTATTTCTTATTGTTTTATTTAAGGAATATATGGAGGGAATTGCTATACACTGCAGTTTAGATTCTATGGAGGATATTGATTCTGAAAATAATTGTGCAAAAGATGATTGTGGAAGCCAAGAAGAATGTGTGGAAAGTGAAATGGATATCAATTAATTGTTTGAACTATAATAAATTGGAATTATTAGAACTACTAAAGGTAGGAACTATACACAATAATCCTGATATGGTGTTTGAACTTTTCAAGAAATATGCTTTTTATTAGGATTTTTAGTAAAGAAAGGAACTAGTAAAACGGATTGTAATGGTGTTCTTCGATGGGTTACCTTTTCATGTGGTGGAGAAGGAACATCTAGAAGCACTTCTTCCAATTGCTTAAAACCGAGACCTACTCAAGGACAGGTTGTAAAGTCAATATTAGAATAACGCTTGAAGGAGATGAGCATCGGAAAGTAACGTCGTCTTTTCTTGACCACAACCACCCTCTTAGTCCTAGTAAATCTAGATTTTATAAATGGAATATAAACATCAAACTGTCTGTAGAAAGAGCTTTAGAGCGTCTCCTAGCTCAGTCGGTCTCTAGTTTAGGGTCGGTTGAAGTCCCCAACATGATCGTTGGGGATATCCCAACGGTCATGTTAGGGATTTCACCCAATCGTTGGATGTGATCCAACGGCCAGTTCTGGTTATTGGATCACATCCAACGGTCCGATTTTTTTTTTTAAATATATATTAGCCTTAACTCTATTTAGTTTTTGTTTTTCTTAACTCCTATAAGTTTTTTTTTTTTGATTTTTCAAAATCTAATTAGTTTTTGTTTTAAAAAACATTTATTTCGAAAATAATTCAAACACTTTTCGCACACTACCCACAAAAAACTCACACATGCGTTTCCCACATGCACAAATTTTTGGCTTCAAGAGAGGTTGGGGTTGGAGCTGAATTTTTGGAGCTGAGGTGAGGCTGAAAATTTTGGGTGAAAAATTGGTTTTTTCGGCCTAAGATGGGTTGAGGTTTGACTTGATCTTGGAATTAGGAGATAGAGCGGGAATTCCACCATGTAAGAATTTTGGCACGATTGTTGAAGATGCCCATGGATATAAAAACTTAGCTACAACGAGGAAAGATTGTCAAAATTACCTAGCCAAAGTTAGACGACTACGTCTTGGTAAAGGTGATGTAGTTGCAGTTGAACGTTATTTCTTGAAAATGCAATTGCAAAGTGTAGATTTTTTTTATTGTAATACCCATGATGAAGAGGGTAGGTTGAAAAATGTGTTTTAGGCAGATGGAAAGAGTAGAAAAGCTTATAAAGAATTTGGAGAGGTTATCACATTTGACACGACTTATCTGACTAACAAGTATGAAATGCCATTTGCTTCATTTGTCGGGGTAAATCATCATGGTCATACGATCTGATTCGGATGTGGTCTCATTTCAAAGGAAGAGACAAACACATTTGTTTGGTTGTTTCGGACATGGCTCGCTTGCATGGACGGTTGTCACCCTCAAGGAATAATTATAGAAGGCAATGCAAAATGCCATTGTGGAAGTTTTTCCTAACACAAGGCATAGATGGTGTCTGTGACATATTCTGAAGAAGTTGCTAATGAAATTATTTCAAACACTAAATCTAGAAAGGTATAAGCTTAGTATCTTAAGGAACCATAAGTTATCTCAAACCTTAAATCTAGAAAGGTACTTCAATAATTTCAAAAGCTCTTACCAAAAAGAATTTCAAAAACTCATTCAAAGAATTGATTTGTTGATGTTGGTTCAAGAAGAAATATTTTTTTACTAACCTTCAAGTAAGTGTTTCCAAAAGCTTATATGAGGTAAATATTCCCTCCACTAGGGTATTTTAACAAAGAACCAGTAAAGTAAAAGTGGGGAAGATGATTACACTACGGTAGAAATTAAGATTGCATTGGGGGTTTAATTTCTGCTATTGAAAATCAATGGCTGAGATTGATTGTGCGTTAACTTTGAATGCAAAGGCACCAACGACATCTTCCCACTCTGTTAGGTTCACTAAGTTCCATCTCCTATAGTCCTAGCTATCTAGCAATGGCAAAGTTAGAGAGTTAGGGTTATTTCCCAAATGGCCCGCAACTTTATGACCAGCTTCCTGCCTAGCCCCTTACTTTATCGAAAATACCCAGATGACCCCTTTTTTCAGTTACCATTATAAATCTGTTAACTAGTCATCACCTCTCTCTCCTCCATCTCATCACCTCTCTCTGCCACGTCATCTCTCTCGCCACCAAATCATCTTCTCCGATAAGGTCGTCCGACCAAAATTTCCGGGGACCTTCTAACTTAAAAAACAAAAACTTTTCTTTCCTGCTCTCCTGTTCTACCTTCCCCTCTCATTTTCTCTCTCTTCTTCCTCCTCCTCCTCCTCCTCCTCCTCTTAAATGGATGATTTGAAGCATGTAGGTTTAGCCCTTGCTCGGGAAGAAGAGCAATTTACCATCAACAACAACCACTAAATAGATTTCCTCATCCTCCTCCCAAATTAAACCCTAATTTAAATGTGGGTTTTGGTAGTAAAAATGGGTTTACTACCACCACTTCCATTCCTACCTGCTTCGCTAGCAAATGGGTTGACCGTTTCATCAACAACTTCCGATTCCCCTCTTCCTCCACCAACACCACCGTCGATTTTCCTCACAACAACAACAACTACACCGACTTCCAATACCACTCTTTCTCTCCCTCAAGCTTTCTCTCTCTAAACAATTCTTATTGCAGGTTTTAGGAGCCGAGACTTATTTCTTAGGAGACGGAATTAGAAGAGCACACGATGCTAAAATTTCTCAACAAGACAACAACCCCAATATGGGTTTTGTCAAGATGCTTTAATAAGTAGACGTCAGATTCTTGAAGCTTCTTGTGAAACCCTAGCTAACCCTTACTCTAGAGGAGATTATAATCAAGGTCTTATTGAAGATGAAGATGGTACTCTTATTACTCAAGTCCCATGGGATAATGTTCCTGGTGCATTAATTGTTTTAAAAGAATCTGGTGAGAGTTAGACTAATATTGGAATTGGGAAAAATTTGGTAAAAGAGAGACTACTTATGTTGATATTTCTAGGGATTCCATGGCTTTGTCTCCTCCAGATTTCATTAAAAGTTGTGAAGTTCTTGAAAGGGTTTTGAAGATTTTGCAGGTTGGTTAGCCTTTTCTTTAATGGTTGTTATATGTGTGAGAAGAGAGAGGAGAGAGAATTTTTTTTTTTTTTATGTTTGAAGGTCGCCGGAGTGGTGATGAGATGGAGGAGAGAGAGGTGATGACTAGTTAACAAAGTTATAACGGTAACTGAAAAAAGGGATCATCTGGGTATTTTCGATAAAGAAGGGGGGTAGGCAGGAAGCTGGTCATAAAGTAGGGGGCTATTTGGGAAATAACTCAATAAATTAATGGTGTGTTTGGATAACGGAATCATGAATTTGTGGATTCATGAGTCCTTCGAATTCATGATTGCACGGATTCAAGAGTCCAAGTAAATTTGTTTGGTAACTAATAATAAACCTATGATTTATTATTTATTGTTTTTTTAATGTTTCTTTTAACAGAATTGAAGAAACCCTTTTCTCGAAACTCGTTTTTTGAAAACGTCTTTTCGAAAATTGTTCTTCTTTTTGGGATTTTTTTTCCAGAAAACGTTATTTCCTGAAAGTCTTTTTTTCCGAAAACGTTTTTCTTGAAAAAACCGTTTTTCTCGTAAATCGATTTTCCCGATTAGGTTTTTTCCTCGAAAAACGTCATTTTCTCCAAAACATTTTTTCCCGAGTTATTTTTTTTTTTGATAACTGAAAAATGAATTTTCACAAAAACAGTTGTTTCCTAGAAACATGTTTTTTGGGAAAAACAATCTACATGAAAAAAAAATTGCAGACAAATTTCGGTTATCGAAAAAAAAAATTGAGGAAAAAAACGGATTTTGGGGAAAATGGGTTTCATGAAAATACATTTTTCAGGAAATTTTGGTTATAAAAAACAATTTCAGGGAAAACAGTTTTGGGAGAAAAAATAGTTTTCGAGTGAAATAAGTTTGCAAAGAAAAATGGTTTTCGGGGAAATAAAGGTTTTCGAGGAAAAAAAGTTTTGTGGGAAAAATCGATTTTCGAGAAAAAAAGTCATTTTCGGAAAAAATTGATTTTCAAGGAAAAACGGTTGTAAAAAAAATCGGGTTGGGAAAGATTAGTTTCAGACTTAACAAATGATTTTCGGGAAACAACAGTTTTCTGAAAAAAAAAAAAAAAGGTTTCCGAAAATCAATTTTCCTAGAAAATTGTTTTTCGGAAAAAAAAACAGTTTTTAGAAATAATAATGATTTTTGAAAAATATATTTAAAATAAGTACATTATAGAAAAATATGTTCATAAGGGAATATTTTTTTGTTTATTTTAAGTTTGAAATTTGGATTTATTATTCCAAAATCCTAGAAAATCTTAAGGGGTAGGGTGAGATTTTGGTCCAATATAAATTTTGGACTTAGGAATCCCTAAGATTCAAGAGTCCTAAGATTTTTGGTAGCCAAATGGACCAAGAAATCTTGATTCTTACCAAATTCCACTTTTATAGGAATCCTGCAACCAAACACACCAAAAAAGATTTTGTCTTTTGTCCAAGTTGGCGGGACGGTTCATGTGCACGGTTCATGTAGATTTATTCTTTTCAAAATGCACTTTTGACCACTCTTTTTAGCGGGTTTACTAATTGTGGTTCATTTTTTATTTTTTTGTTTTTTGTTTTGTTTTGTTTTATTTTGTTTGTGTTCTTTTTTTTTTCATAAATTTTTGTCCCATATTTTTTTTCTTTCTCTTGTTAATCTTCGTCTTCAATGGACTTTTGTATTACGAAGTTTTTTTGTCAAAATAAAGAAAACTCGGGAAGGAAATCAAGGGATAGAATCTCTTCATGACTTCCCTTGAAACCAAGATAACAGCAATTGTATATGTCATTAAACAGTGCAACGGATTTGAGATGGCAAGATGAAGTTCGCAAAAAAGATGGGTTGTTAAGGCATCTTGCAATCTGAAGCTTGGAACGATTTCGATGTTAAGAATATGACATTTGCTGCAGATTCAAGAAATGTGAAATTGGGTTTGGCAAGTGATGGCTTCAATCCCTTCTAAAGAATGAGCATTTCGCACAACACGTGGTTGGTGGTACTTGTTCCTTACAATTTACCACCGTGGTTGTGCATGAAACAACCTCATATGATCCTCTCATTGCTTATACCTGGACCTCATCGTCTGGGAAATGACATAGACATGTATTTGTGGTTGTTGATCGATGAACACAAAGAATTATGGGAATAAGAGGTAGACACTTATGATGCTTCTAAAATTGAATGTCCAGAATGCATGCAGGTTTATTGTGGACTATAAGTGATTATCTAGGACTTGCCATGTTATTAGGTTGGATTACTAAAGGTAAAATGGCACGTTCACCATTCGTGAGCAAACATGTCATAGATATTTGTCTAATTGGCGGAAGACATGTTATATGGGGCATGGCGGTTTCTACCTTTGAATCATAGGTTTCGTTAGATGAAAAAGGAATTTGATGGAACTATTGAACGAAGGCCACCTCTAAACCCTCTAATTGGGACTGATATACTGCAAAAGCTAAGAGACTTGCCAAATGTATTTGGCAAAAAATTTGAGGAGAGTTTGAGTGGTGATGTTGGTTGTAGAATAAGAAGAAGAGTTATGAAACAGAAAAATGTTATGCCGGATAATTGGAAAAAGCTCAGTATTTTTTACGGATTGTCGTATTGGGAACATAATATGCTTAAACACAACTTAGATGTTATGCATATTGAAAAGAACATTTGTGACAATATTTTGGGTACTATTATGGATATTGAGGGAAAAACGAAAGATAATACGACGACAAGATTAGACCTCGTGAAAATGGGAATTAGGTACGAGCTTCTCCCAAAAGAAAATATAAATTGTAAACTTTAGATTCCAGGTGCATGTTATTGAAGGATATATTCCCTCGGTCCGAAGGAATGATATCCTTCTAAGGGAATGTCCTTTGACCAAGATGGCAATGCGTACGATTTGGCAAATAAAATCATAATGACCTTATACGGAAGATCATTAGTCCGGTCGAATTAGGGGTCGTAATACTTAGCTAGAAGCCAACTACGATCGTCGGATGACTTCGGTAATCCGCGGCTAACATAGACCGGATCCTACAAGGGTTACACATAAGAGTGATGGTTTGAACGGAGAGAGATTGACTAGATACAAAGTGGAAAATAAGTGGATTGGATTCATTATTTAGTGTTCGGAAGAGTCCGGACAAGTATACATAAACCCGGGCTAAAAGGGAAGCCCGGGAGTGCCCATAAAGGGGCCGGCCATGTGATGCTTGACCTTAGAAAGGGGCCGGCCAGCACATGGTCGGCTAGACCCTTAAGTGGGCCGGCCACAAAGCCCATAATGGGCTATAGTGGCCGGCCACACCATAAGCCCTAATTTGGTTTTGTGTGGGACTTCTAAGGATATGTCTTAAGTGAGATATTTTAGGAATCCTAGTTTGGGACAAACTCCTACACTATGTTCCCTATAAATAGACCTCATTAGACATAATTATGTATGCAATCAAAAGCAAAGTTAAGATAACTTTTCAAGAGAGAAAAAGAAAGAAAGAGAAAAAGGAGTTTTCTTGGTTATCTAGTCAAGAAGAAAGTGTTCTTCATCTCAAGCTTCAAGAAGGTCTTAGCTGACTCGAAGGAGGGAGTTCAAGTCTTACACTCGGTGTCTCAAGGAGAGGAACTACAGTTTGAGTTCTTGATCTTCCGAATCTAGTCGGAATTTTGTTCGTGGGAAAGTGATTAAGGTAATCTTCTTTCCATTCTAATTCATTGATTAGTCATGTAAATATCGATCCTGGATGTCTAGTGTTAACATATAGATGTTTGAGATTCCGCAATAAACACTAGATAGTGTATTAGATACATATGTGACTCTTTAGTTATACTATGGACAAGTCACGTAAAGAGATGTTTTGCAACGTGTTGAAGAACCTCAAGATTCTAGATAGTTATCCTCGAATATTGTTCGTCGTGTTAATGTTAAAGAACAAACGATATATGATTCGAAGAGTCACGATTCACATGTGATCATGCAACAGTTGTTGCCATTGGCAATTCGAAGGACTTCACCAAAGCATGTTCTTTGTGACTTGTGCTCAAAGTACGTTGTCTGGAAGATTATCAACAACTAGAGGATAAAATTCCACTTATTTTGTGTAAGTTGGAGAAGGTACTTCCACCTACCTTCTTTGACATAGTGATTCACTTGTCACTTCATTTACCCACAGAGGTACGGATTGATGGTCCCGACCAATGTCGATGGATGTACCCCATTAAATGGTATATTAATTTTTTATTAATATTTTATCAATATATTATATTTATCGTACTTGTCTATTCGTTTGATGAGAGTTTGTTCTTGTTTAACTAGATTTTTGTATCCTCTAATGAATTATGTCTGTGATAGAGCTCAGTCGGAGTGTTCAATTGCCGATGGATATGTTGCCTATGAGTGTATTTTCTTTATGACAACATACATGAAAAATGTTGAGTCACACTCAAATAGACTGCCCTATTATATAGACAATAAACGGATAGGAAGCGATGCATTATTATATCTTGTCAAATGATCAAGATGCGTACAAATTTATCGTGTAAGTCTGATTTATAATCAATATTTCGTTTATGAAAGTTTCTAAGATGGTCAAGATGGTAAAAAACCTTATTCCATTTGCAGAATTCACAAACAATTCTTAGCGATCCAGCACAAAAGGTTGAGTGTGTGTGCAATTAAAAACAACAACTATAAGAATTTGCATCACGGAAATCCATTCAATGATCGAATAACGGTCCATAAAATAGTATAAGCATTACGTGTAACAAGAATAAAGAACATTCTAGAAAAATGTTTAAAATGTCATTCTCCTAATTTAAGTAATACATGAGAATCAAGGAAATGGTAAAGAAATGTTAAAAATTTGGTAACATAATGTAAGTAAGTCAGAAAACATATGATACATTATTATGTTGGTGTTACATTGATTCATCACCTAAGTTGTTTTACAAGCTTAAAAGTATTTTTGAGTGTAAGATTATAATTGTGTTTTTAAAATCAATAAAATGCTAGAAAAAAAAATTTCTATTATATCTAAGAATGTTGTTAGAATCAATAAGATGCTAGATAGATAATTAAACTTTTATTCAAATACTCTAACTAATTCTGGTGGATCTCTCTACGTCACTTAGGGCGATTTTCTGAGGAGGTAAGCTCCTTTGCCGGAAACCACTACTTGGGGGGTGGTAGATCGGTGCTTTTCTTCTTACCTACGCAAAATCAATTACTGGGTACTTGAGATACAGAAGATTAACAACTTAGAAATCATGGATGAAGATTATGATAACATGGTGGATTTAATGAGAAACCTAATGGGGAAAGATGATGATGAAATCTTACAACTATCTAAAGAAGAGGCGAAGTCTGAAGATGAAGGACGAAAATGCTTAGCGGTTAAACTGATCTCTGGAAGAACAATGAACCTGAATATATTAAAGGAAAAGTTGATAGGAGCATGGAACCCGATACGAAAACTAGGGTTGAAAGAATTCCACGTTAAATCGCATATAGTAAACTTTGAGTTAACAACTGATGGAGAAAAAGTGGAGGATGGATCACCTGGTATATCCAAGATGACTTATAGTACTATGGGAAAGATGTGAAAAGAATAAGCTACCTGAGGATTATATGTATACTAAGATGGATTTCAATATTCAAATACATAAATTGCCTATTGAATACCTTACCGAAGAAATAATCACAAAGATTGGGAACATGATTGGGGAGGCTAAAACCATTCCAGAAGGAGAAGCGAATAAATGGGGAAAATATGCTCGTATTAGGGTTTGCATGGATATCACTAAAGCTTTGAAAGCAGAAATTATTATCGAATTACCCGATAAACGACAAACTACTCTAAAGATCAAATATGAGAAATTAGTAAAACATTGTTATTTCTGTGGGAAACTAGGTCATTTGATGGCAGATTGTTCAACGAGGACAAAAATTAGAGAAGAAATTTCTAACAAGTGGTCCGTAGAAAAGCAAGAAAGAGCAAAGTAGTTATTGCTACCGAGATTTAGTGATGATATGAAAGCAGATTTTTGAAGATCGAACTCCGATCATCGATCAAGAACAGTCGGAGAAGAAGGGTCTGGCCGGAATCCGTTCAGGAAAATCAATGAAAATCAGGGAAAATCTTTTACTCTATCTGTAGAATCGAGTAAATCAAGTGAATTGCCTAATTTGAATTCAACTACTTCCTCAAATTTCTCACTTTCTAGTTTATCTAATGGAGGTTAGTAATAACAACAATATTATTACTTTCCATACCAAGGTGAGTGATGATACCGTTGCCAGACTTACTCCAAAAGTTACCAAAATTGTTAAATTTTCGTTAGGAATGAGTTGGTCAACGAATCTATTGATGAGAGAATGACTAGTCCCATGCTAGTGGATACGGGATTATTGAAGGAGATAATTATAGAAATACATCAACGGCTGAGATCATTAATACCAAGAGTGATCAAAACACGCAGGAAGTATTACTCAGTAACACATTAGACGGCTTATCTGGTGGTGGTGTGGTGGCACTGCATGACCAGAGAATGAAGAAGTCCCCAACTAGTAAGAACTTAGAGGTGAATCAAACTGGGATGAAAATTCAAGTACAATGTGAAGTCCTGAATGAAGGTGAAACACCTAAACTAAAAGAGGTGGGTAAGAAAGATGGTAAAGAAGATTTTGAACGAATTACACATAGTAACAAACGTGGTTCATGGAAGAAGGTAGCTCATGAAATAGTTCAACCCCAACAAAATAAAGCAACCCCAAAGGCAAAGACTATTAAACGGAGTCGAAAATTTAGTCTGATTGATGAATATAGTGAAGAAGATGAAGGAAAGAAACGGAGAACTAATACTGAAGACCGTTTTGATGATCGGGTTCTGGCGGCCATCCCTACAATGCCGCAAGTTCAATGATAATACAAAGTTGGAATTGTCGGGGAGTGGAGAATGCCCCGACTATTCTGTCCTTGAATACATTCTTCCGGGCAGTTAAACCTTCCATTGTTTTCTTGTCCGAAACAAAACTCTACAAAGCTCGTCGGATATCTGGATTAAGAAAGTGAACTACAAGAATTATTTTATTGTACCATCAAATGGACTTAGTGGAGGACTATGGTTATTATGGGATGACAATGTTAATCTAGAAGTGATATCTCATTCCAATAATCATATACATTCAAGAATGGATGAAATAGGTTAAATCCAAAAGTGGAGTTTATTGTCAGTTTATGGTCCACCATGTGTTAATGATAGAGGAGTTTTCTGGGATTTTATGAGGAACTTCAGTCTTCAAACTCAAGAACCATGGTGTGTGCCATGGGAGACTTCAATGCAGTAATGATAGAAAAAGAAAAGTGGGGAGGATCAGGCTTCAATAGGAAAGCTGCAGAACAATTTAGGCAGATGATTTGATTGTAACCTTATTGATGTAGGTTATTCAAGCCCGCCATATACATGGACTAATGGGAGAGAACTGCAAACTCACAACCGGGAAAGATTAGATAGAGTACTTGCAAATCCAGACTGGAGAGTCAGATTCCCACAAGCACAAGTCAAACACTTGCCAAGGTTCAATAGTGATCATGCACATATTATTTAAAATACATCAAAAGCAAAAAATTCGAGGAGTCATTATGTTCCGCTTTGAAGCTCATTGGACTGTACACGAAGAGTTTGATAAAATAATGGAAGAATCCTGGGAACAGGCTAGGGGTAATTTCACTCAAAGATTACCTCAGATGGCTAAACAATTAAAGGTGTGGAGTAAGTGTAGGGTAAGGCACTTGTTTGAACAAATTAAAGCAGCAGAAGAAGAGCTACTAGCGGCCCAAAACCGTCCTCCATCAAGGGAGACAATTGAAGAGGAAAAGCAGATCACCGATAAGCTCACAACACTTAGAAGAATGGAAGAAGTATTTTGGAGCCAAAGGGCCAAAAAACATTGGGTGCAGGACAATGATAAAAATACTAAATTTTTTCATTTATCTGTTCTCAATGGAAGAAGAAAAAATAGTATTAATGCGGTGAAATTGGCGGACCAATCTTGGTCTGCTGATCCAAAAATTATCACTAATGTTTTTATTGATCACTTTTACAGGGCATCAAGAACAAAACAGGTTTCTGACTTTCCAGAAGCTTTAGAATTAACTTCAAGACCCCTCGCGGCAGCTGAAAACATTGATATTAGTGTTCCTCCTTCTAAAGACAAAATCTGGCAAACGTTAAAGGAGATGAAATCCTCCAAAGCTCCAGGCCCCGACGGGTTTTCGGCTTTATTCTATAAAAAGTGTTGGTCGCTAATTGGTGATGAAGTGACGAGTCAGATCCTGTACATATTCGAGTCAGACCGCTTGCCAGGTAATTTGAATCATACACATATTACGTTAATTCCAAAAGTTAAAGCCCCCGAGTAGCTGGTTGATTATAGACGCATAACACTTTGCAATGTTATCTATCGAGGTATTACGAAGATACTGACTAGACGGTTCCAGCCTTTACTTGAGGAATTAATTTTGCAAGTACAAAATGCGTTTGTGCCCGGTCGCTAAATCTCTGATAATATAATAGTGGCGCAAGAAATCTTTTACTCAATAACACATACTTCGGCTAAAGATGGGTCTTTTGCTTTAAAAGTTGATATGGCGAAGGCTTATGATCAAGTAAATTGGGAATTCTTAAGTGCAGTGTTACGCAGATTTGGTACTATTGCAAATACACACCTCTTAATTATGAAATGTGTATCGACAACATCTTTTTCTATATTGTTGAACGGACGACCAAAGGGATTCTTTTATAGTGAACGGGGACTCAGACAAGGGTGTCCACTTAGCCCGTATTTATTTATTTTATGCTCGGAAACCCTCACTAGATTAGTGGTACAAGCTGAAACTAATGGGTTATACAATGGGCTAAAATTAAATAGATATGCGCCTAGTATTAGTCACATAATGTTTGCCGATGACCTCTTTTTCTTTGGAAAAGCGTCAGAGAATAATATTTCATAACTTCAGAGAGTATTAGAATCATATGGTAGCTGCTCGGGTCAACTTATAAATTACCAAAAGTCTTCTACACAGTTGAGTTCGAATCGTGATACAGATAAAAAAGAAATGGTGGTGAGAATTCTCAGGGTGAAAGAGATGAAAAATGATGATGTTTATCTGGGGAACTATATACTGAAGCCGAAACATTTATTGTCTTCCTATGATTTTATCACTCAGAAAGTTGAAAAAAATTAACAGGTTGGAAGAGAAATTCTCTATCACATGCTGGTAGAACAATTTTGCTAAAAAGCGAACAAGCTTCCATCCCTATTTATTTTTTGTCGATTAATATAGCCCTTAAAAGGGTCATGGAGAATATTGAGAAGGTACAACGCAACTTCTGGTGGGGACATAATACAGAGGCCTGAAAAATGCATTATTTAAATTGGCGGTGTTCGATGAATGAAGATCAATCAGATCTAAATGTTCAACTAGTTAGTGATTTGATTGGAGAAACAGGTGACTGGAAAAAGGAAATCATATTGGCGGTGTTCGATGAATTATCGGCTAGACAAATTCTCCCAATTCCTTTAAGTACAAAATGTAGCAAGGATGAACTAGTGTGGATCCACAAAGAAAAGGGAAACTTCACCACTAAATCTCTATACAAGACGTTGGAAAATGATATGCCTTCTACATCATTCTCTCTGACGCTACCCCATGGACTAACGTGGACTCAATTCTGGAAAAAAACTGAAGTTGCACCTAGAGTAAAAAATTTCTTATGGCGTCTACTCCAAAATGCGCTTCCCACTAAAAAGAGAGCCTTAAGGTTTAACCCGCATGCCTCGAAGGTTTGTTTGGTCTGTAACATGGAGGAAGAGGAAGATGTTGACCATATATTTCGAAGATGTAAAGTGGCAAAAGAAACATGGATTTACCACCAATAGGAGTAAGATTCAAGGATGAGGAACCGTTTTCTAGTATATTATGTCAATGGATCTGTAGTGATGAAGATGAAAGTATTATACTTTTGCGATTATATACCGTTTGGTTCATATGGAAGGCGACAAATAAAATGGTTTTTGAGAACATACCTCCAAATAGTCGTAAGATTGTACAAGAAGCAATGAATATGATGCAGGACTTTGAGGGGATTAAAGCAACCATGACCGAGCAAGAGACAGTTGAGAACATTCTACACCCACCGGTATGGCTGACCCCAAAATGTGGAGGGATCAAAATTAATTTTGATGCGGCTTATAAAGACGGGAAAGCAGCTCTTGGGGTGATTTTTCGTAATAATAATGTTGATTTCATATCTGCATATACGAGCTACGACACAGCTGGGAATGCCTTAAAAGCTGAGGCTAAAGCGGCGCGTCTTGTTGTTCGAATGGCTAGGACATTAACCCAGTCTCCTTGTGTTATTGAGGGTGATGCAATGACGGTAGTAAATGCTTGTTATGGTTCTGAGGAGATACCCCGTGGAAAATTTGAACAATTATGCACTTCGTTACAGAGAGGGGAGATACTGATCGACAAATTGTGTTCATGTATTGTTCTCGTGAAGCTAATAAAGTGGCTCACTTACTAGCTAGGAATGCTTTTACTTCAGAATTTTCTTCATCAAAGGAGATGTTTCAACCTCCTAATTATATTGTAAGTCAGTTAGCGACGGACAAAGCTAACATTCCTCTTTTTGATATTGAATAAATATTAGGCGGATGCCTACTTTCACCAAAAAAAAAAATTAATTCGTATAATATGCTACACATATTATGCTAATAGAATCAATAAAATGTTAGAAAAATACTGAAAATGTGAACAAAATAAATATCAGTTTACATTATGTTTTTTTATGAAAATAAGATTGCAATGATGGAAAATTCAACTTCTTTTCTTACGGAAAAACTGATAAAAATGTTACATTTAACTATGTTGTTAGAATTAAATAATATTTTAAGAAGATTCAACATTTAATCAACATTTATATAATTTATTGTAATGATTTTCAAGACAAAATAGTTAGTAGAGATATAAACGTTGTAAGAACATAAAGAGTTAGAGAGAAAGGAATCTCATTTTTAGAACAAGAATGACTTATTTTGAAAATAAATATTGAAAAAAAATTTCAACCATAAATTATTTCTCTTAAAATTTATGGAAAGAATATATTTATTAACTCAACCACAAGAGACCTTTGGTTTACTATATTGTAAAATATATTTATGGGTAGCGCAACTTATGGATAATAATACTTGGAATACTAATGTTCTACAAAGTTGTTTTAACAGTGATATCTGCAGCTCAATCCTAAGCATAAATATCCAAAGCAATCAAGAGGACAAACCCATATGGACGTTAACAAAATCAGGTACTTTTTCGATTAAATCTATGTACAATTTTCTGAGAATAGGCAGTACAAATCTTACGCAGGATCAAACCGACTGGTTTTTTATATGGAATATGAATACTATTCCACGCGTTAAACTATTTCTGTGGAAATGTTGTACTAATGGGCTACCAGTAAAGGCAAAAATAGGTAAATACATTGGAAACCAATTCTCTTGTATTAATTGTATCGAAAACAAAACATTAGATCATGTTATGCTTCACTTCACCTTCGTGAAAGCGATATGGTTTCACTTTCAGCTAAGAACAGATCAAATAGAATCTATAAATCAATAGATCCATCAATGGAAAAATCTAGATGAAGAACTGACCCTACTATATGCCAAAATTTTGTGGTTTATATGGAAAGCACGTTGTGAAAATTGCTTCACCACAAAGAAACAAAATCCTAGACAAATGATTGATAGGATAAATACCACCTCTATTACGCCAATTAAGATTGAATCTATTATCACTAACAAATGCAGGGATAAAACTAAGCAACAAACATGGAGACCTCCATCGACACCATTCATAAAACTTAATGTCGACGCATCTTTTTCCAAGAGCACAGAACCAGCCGGCATAGGTTGTATCATCAGAGATGAACACTCTGCTTTTATCATCGCAGCGGCAGACTCAGTTCGATGTCAGAATGCGGAAGAATGTGAAAGCTTCGCCATACTACTCAACGTTAAATGGGCCTTAGAGTTGAATATTACTCATGTGCACATCGAAAGTGATAACCAAGCTCTCATCCTATTCATCAACGGTGAAAATGTTGGCGTTCACTGGCAATCCAAAAAGATCATGCAACAAGTTAAAGAACTTATAGACAAATTTGACTGTACGATATTCACATTCGTTCCTAGGGAATGCAATACTTAGGCTGATGCTCTAACAAAATGGGGCAGAAGAAATGGTTGAAGGAAAGTATGAAATGTAATACCTTCTTTTATTACTGTTGTTCGCTAAAAACTATGTATTCACTTGTTCAGTAATGTTATTCACCTTCGTCAAAAAAAAAAAAAAAAAAAAAAAGACTATTAGACCACATTATTTGTTATTTTGTTACCAACCAGTAAGTGTTCCCTTTGTTTTGTCCTTGAGGGAGTTTATGGTCTTTCTTTTTACGAGGCACAGATCCACTTCGTGGTACATTACTCACATTTGATGCCTTTCACTATGTCATTGTCTTTTTTTTTTTGAAAGATGTAATTGTCTTTATCAATAAAGATGACTTGTCTCACACTTGATGATGTTGCCATTTCTATTTGTGTCTCTCTCTAGCTCAGGACATGTGAATCTACCCTCACCATGTTTTTCATCCTCAACAACCGGCAAGAAATTAATAATCAAGTAGAAGTTTGGATTGTTCCTCTTTTCAGTAAACTAGGTTCCAATGCTTTGAAGACCTAGTCAACATTTGTGTGCTCTTTGAGCATTTTAATTGGGGAAGAAAGATTTCTTCCTTTATTATCATATCCAACCCAGTGATAACTAAAGTAATATATAAACTAGTTTTTGAGTCACTTGAATTTTTTTGAAACATAGTATTATTAATAACAAGGATGGATCTCTCAAAAAAAAAAAAAACATAACAAGGATGGAGACAAAGCTACAAGGAGTAAAAAGAATCACAAATATATTGCCAAAGAACACACTCCTATAAGAATAAGATCCTCCTACGAGGGAGTAGCTTTCTACTATCCGATCGAATAAGTACTACCACTTCGAAACCTGTAGTAGTTCAAACCACACCGTTAGAACTAGATGGAAAAAGAATTCAAAACTTTATAAAAGTCTTGAGATCTCTTAAAACCGGAATCCGAAGATTCCTAAGTTACCCTCCAGTATTCTCTTGAAAGAGAAATCATGCCTCACCACAATCTAAAAGATTATAATCAGACACCTGAAAATTAAAATTGATGGCCACGCCCAAACCTAAAGACTCGACGTAGCCAAAAGAAATTGTTGAAGAACTGTGATGGGTGAGAGGTGCAACGGAAAACAAATACTAAGAAAGAGTAGTGCCAAAGTTGAGACCCAAATAACATTGTCAGTCTAAATAGAATGGACCCTCATCGAATTAAAATGAGCCAAAACTAGATTACTAGGATCAAATGATCTATCCAAAAGAGGTAAACACCTAGCCCTACTCAACTATCCTAGGTAATGGGAAGTGCCCAGATAATAAGTTAGCTGAACTCTTATGCCCAGATAATAAGTTAACTGAAGATACAAATAATGATAAGGCCCAATTTGAAGAAATAAACCCACAAAAGAAAAAGGCCACATGTATGAAAATGAAAAGCACGCATTGGCAAGAAGTAGCGATGGAGCTTCTTGATGTTAAAATTTGTCCTTCAGGTATCGATTAGGATAATGGGATTGTGATGTTAGATCCCGCTTTGATGGTAAGACTGCTACGTTGAATCCCGTTGTGCTCCTTTCCGATCTGGGGGAAAATGTGCAAGGAGCTCAAAAACCTATATATCTTACACTCAAGACAGTCAGATTGCCCATGTAGTTAAAAGAATTGAATATTTAGTGAACCTTTGGAGACTTACTCCATGTGTGTTGAATGTGTTTCTCCAACGTGTCTGCTTTGAGACGATTTGATCACTTTTATAGGCTGCTTTGACCAAACGCAAGGGCGCGTCGATGAGGCGGTTGAGATCCACCGTCTTAGATTGAAAATATTATTTCGTAGTCTGAAGATATTAGGGTTTCTCTTTGAGATTATCCTGTCTCATTGATATCTCGGAGTTCCCTTTTTCAAGGATTCTCGATAGATTATATTTCTGAGTTGATAGATTCTTTGAGAGATGTTACCTCCTTGAGAGACTCAAGAAACCCAGGTTATTAAATACGTAAGATCCTTCCGACTAGGATCTTTGTTTAATTTCAAGATTAAGTCGGTAAGCAATATGCACGCTTCAACCCCCCATGTTTCGAGATTGAGGTACTTGCCTTGCTGACGTGGACCCCGTAGTCTTCTCGTAAAGCCCAAGGAAAACTGGTTGTACCTGAGTTAATGCAAGTCTTAAGGTGCCTAAGACAATCATACCGACCCCTTAATTCTGGGTTTTGAGCGGCAGACCTCCTTCGAGTTCGTCCTCCCCGTTGACTTGATGTGGGTTGACCCGTTGGGTTTTGGGTAATTTCTTGACTTATTGACCTCAATCAACTGATGGCCAATTTTTGGATCCGCACGAGTCCTGCCACACCTTAGTGGAAATTAGAGAAATGAAATAGTAAAAGAACTTAGAAATCTTTCCTGTTTCGTATGCAAGTGATTGATCATGTGCATGATACGTGCTGAACAATTAAATCTTCAAGGCCTATAATATATACCTAAGTCAGGGTTGTCCGTGAAGCCTAACGTTCTTCGCGTAATTAGGTATTTATTGCTCCTTAGTGTTATTCTTCAGGGCTGCATTGTAGGGTTGTCTTTCAGAGCTACCTCCCAGGGGTTGCTTTTGCTGCACATGTCCATGTGTCTGTTCGCGTGAGATAGACATTAATGCCTTCATTTTAGAGGAATGGATTTCATTCCTTTATTCTTTTATTTTCTTACATTAGGCGTCTTATCTTCTGATCACGCATTTTCTGAGTTTATCTTTTGAGTAATTGAGCAAGGTACCTTCTTTCTCAGTCGGGGGACACACGTCTTCCTTTCGTAGGAGCATGGCCTTAGTCATTTCTTGTCACGTTAAGGTTGTGTCTAACTGGGTCAGAGATCCATCGCGATTCATTGCAGAGTATTTACGACCTAGTCAATTTTCGAGGCGTTTTTATTCATTAGGGGTTTTAACCAAATAAGTCAAAATAATATTGAAAATAATTTTTTTAAAAATCACTAAACACTTCATAATTATTATTCAGGTCAAAAAATGTACAAAGACTAAACTACCCTTCGTCATTTTGTATAATTAAAACTTAAAAAAAAAAAAAGTTAAATCTATGTAACTTTTTCTGAATATGTCGAATCTGTATGAAATTTATATATTTAGAAAGGATTTTCCATTATCTTTCTAACAAGATCCATTTTCAATATTCTTTCTAAAAAAAAAAAAAACATTTTTTTTACCTTTTTTTCGTCTGCAAACCGATTTTGAATTCTCAATATTGCAAATTGAGTTTTAATTTGTAATATTGCAAACTAAGTTTCAATTTGCAATATTTTAAACACAGTTTGAATTTGCATTTTGCAAACTGAGTTTGCACAAGTTTATAGTTTCAAACTCGGTTTGCAAAATTTGATCTTCATTTTTCTTTCTACTTTCTCTCTAGCTTTAGATCTGTTGAGAAACTATGAAATCAAACGTAAAAGTTCTTGAAAATCGACAATCAAAAACCATCTTCCATGTATTAGGGTTCCATAAATTTGGATCTGGTTTTCAGATTTGCTTCATAGCTTTAGATATGGTTTTAAGGTTTCCATGGAGATTTCAACTATTATTTCTCTCACAACAATCGTCTTGTACTGGTTGTTGTATATGATCACATATAAAGTGGATATGGTGGTGATAGGTACTAGGTCGAATATAAGGTAGTATTAACAAATCTGGCATTAAAAAAATAAGTATATTTTGGTTTATGAAAGGAAGAGGATTGAATTTTGATAAAAAGAAGAAAGTTGTATTAAATTAGGGTTCAAAGGTGGACCACGACACCAGATTTAGTGGAAGAAAGTTGTATTAACAAATCTAGCATTAAAAAATTAAGTATATTTTGGTTTATGGAAGAAAGTTGGTTTATGGCAGGAAGCAGGCTTTTCTGGTCAGCAAGCTACTAGCCTGAGATGGTAAAGTTATGCCGATGATCTGGTCGGATTTAGTGAGAGAGACCACCTAGGGAGAGAAATCTTAACAAACTGTTATAGCAACAAGGAGGTGCAAACTGGTAGAGATGGAGAGGGAAAGAGATAAAGAGAGCCATGGATATGAATTGATCCATAAATTTTTCGACATGGAATTAAATCTAACAATGTAGAAGAAAATGAAGAAGATATGGCATTCTAGAGAGAGTAATGGTTGAGAGATCAAAGTTCAAGGACGAGGGTATTCCTGGAATGTATGTTTTACAAAAAAATGGCCTAAAAACTAATTAGTCATATTATTTTAGACATTTTTTTTTGTTGAAAGGAAATGAAAAGATACCAACTAAGAACCAAGATCCGAAGTCAGAGCTTGTAGCGAGTCCCATGCCTGTCGTTTCTGATTTTTCCTACCCCATTTCGCTAACATATCAGCTTCTTTGTTGTTGCTTCTCGAAATGTGAATGAATAAAATATTGTCGAACTCGATTTTGATATTCCTTATCGCTTCCAGGTGTTTCTCTGACTGCCAATGGATCGTCGGGACTTTGCTATTGAGGTTGTTGATCAAATTCTGATTATCACTTTCGATGGCTAATTGCAATACTTGGAGGTCTTTTGCCCATTGGAGCGCATTGAGAATGTCTAGGCATTCGCATTCTTCTGAATTTTGGCCACGAATAGTGTCTGCTATCGCCATTATGATTTTGACTGAGCATTTATCAAGATGCATCAGTAACCTGCTGACTCTTGGATATTAATAAAAGACGCATCCACCTTAATTTTATAATAGTCGCTTTTGATGTCTGATCCCTGTTGCTCTTTGTTATTGAGTTTCCCGGGCTTTTTGTTAGGACTGTTAATTACCGTATTCTTTATAGATGAGATCGCTTGCAAGAGTGTTTAGTCCTTTCTTGCAAAAAAAATTTCACATCTTGCTTTCTATATGTTATACAGAATTTTTGAGAATAATGTTACCTTTTCTTCGTCCATGTCCTTCCATTTGACAATCCATTCTCTGATATTGTCTATATTATCTGTTTTAACATTGAAATGAAACCAAATTTGTCGAGCATGCGAACAATGTAGTAGTACATGAGTAATCGTCTCAATACTATCATAATTTGTATAATTTAGGTTGTTGCCTATGTATTTTCCAATTCTGTCTCTCACAAGTAAACTGTTGGTACAACATTTCCATAGGAATGGTTTAATTCTGGAGTGGTGTTTATGTCCCATATAAAATCCCAATCAATAGATTCATATTCCTGGTCGTTGATTCTTAAAAAATTATACATTGATCTTATCGTGAACTTACCTGATTTTGTCAGCATCCATCTCATGTTGTCTTCTTGGTTTAGCTGCGAGTTTATACTTAGAATAGCATTACATATATCAGGGTTAAATAATTGATTTATAATATTTACATTCCATGTATTATTCTCAATAAGTTGATATACCATCTGTAGATCACTGTTTGAGTCATTAATAAGAGGCGGAGGGTGGTTTGGGATCCAGAAGTCGTTCCAGATATTAACCTTAGTACCTTTGTTAACCTCCCAGAAGGTTAGTTTAGAAACCTGTTCATAGTGTTTAAAGAGGGATTTCCACAGCCAAGAGTGATTTTGTTTGGCCGATTTCGGTTTGGGCTCTTTGGGGAAGTATTTAGATTTAAGGATCCCAGCACACTGGGTATCTGGGTTCCTCAGAGTTCTCCAAACTAGTTTGCTGAGGAAAGCTTGGTTGTCTATGGTGGGAAGTCTGAATCCAAGACCGCCCATTTTCCTAGGGCGGCAAATTTTCGACCAATTTATGGTATGAATAGTTTTAGATTTTCCCCACCAGAAAGACCTTTGTAGGGTCTCAATGCGTTTGCTTATGCCTTTTGGAATGGCGAAGCATTGCATTTGGTATCGGGGAACGGCCGCTACTATTGTTGAAATAACAACAGAACGGCCTGCTTGGGAAAGAAGGTTGGTTTGCCACTTCGAGAGCTTGATTTGAATCTAATTAATCAGCGAGAAGACTTGCTTCTTGTTAGCTCCAATAAAAAGGTGAGTTCCTAAGTATTTATCCAGGTTGGAGGATTGGTGAACTTTGAGATTGCGAATGATCATACGCTTAAATTTAGGGTGAGTATTTTTGGAGAAAAAGATCGTAGATTTAGAGTAATTTATCCTTTGACCCGAGTTTTCACTGAAAATATTGAGAATATTCATAAGGCTGTTAATGTTCTCAAGAGAGTTCTGCCCGAATATTATGCAGTCATCCGCGAACAGCAAGTGTTTGATGGAGAGATTATATTTTGGAATGGGGAATCCGATGATGTCGTTAGAAGTGTTATTATGTTCAAGCAGTTGGCTGAGACCTTCCATGGCCAGAGTGAAGAGGAATGGGGAGAGCGGATCCCCTTGCCGAATTCCTCGCGTGACGTTGAAAGATGGGCAGGTCTACCATTAATGAGGACTCCCACTGATGAGGTGGCTACACAAGAGTGGATCATATTAATCCAATGGTCATTGAAGCCTAACTTCGCCATGATTTTTTCGTGGTACGGCCATTCTACCCGGTCAAAGGCATTGGACATATCTAGCTTCAGATCAAAGTAGCTTTTAGCTCCCCGGATAGTCCTAAAATAATGAGATAGTTCTTGGCTAATGATGATGTTATCTGTTATTTGCCTATCCAGAACATAAGCCGCTTGAAAGGGAGATATAAGCTCCGGAAGAGTGCGTTTGAGATGGTTGGCTAGGATTTTAGAAATAATCTTGTACGTAGTATTCAGAAGGCTGATAGGTCTGTAGTCCGTAGTGGACTGAGAAGTTTTGGTTTTGGGGATAAGACAGATGTGAGTATGGTTAGACCCTGCGGGGAGTTGACAATGGTGGAAGAAGTCCTTGACCACCTTGCAAATGTTAGAGTTCACTATATTCCAATTTGCTTGGTAGAAGTAAGGGGGATATCCATCCGGACCTGGAGCCGCATCAGTTTCTAGAGAGTAGACTGCATTTATGAGCTCCTCATTGTTTGGGGTTGCTATGAGCATTAAATTTTAGGCCTCGGTAATCTGGGCCGTAAAAAGATCCAGGATATTGCTTCCCACTGTTGGTTCAATGGTGGTGGATATCTTGGTAAGGTTAGAGTGAAATAAGTTAGCTATCTCATTTATGGTCACTAGTCCAAGAACCATCATCCATTTTGAGCATCATGATTTGGTTCTTTCTGTTCCTGTGTATAGCTTTGGAGTGAAAGTACTTCGTATTTTTATCTCCAAGATGAATGTTCGCGTTTCTCGATTTCTCTCGCCAGAGACTTTCTTGCTGATTATAAGCTTCTTCAAGCTCTTTAGAAAGTTTTTGGAAGGTCTCCTGATCTCTAATCATTTGGAGACTCATGGTCAGGCTTTTGATTTTGTTATCAATGTGCCCGAATACTTCTTTATTCCACTTTGACAGGTTTATCGCTAGTTTGTTTAGGGAGTTTTGGATTTGAGGGGGGTTAGAAATCCAATTCTTTTGGATGAAGGCGCCACATTCTGGGTTTGACATCCAGGTAAAAATACACTTGAAGGGTTTCGGTCCTAGTTGAGATTTAAGGGTAGTGCTAAGAAGGATGGGATTGTGATCTGACCCAACACTCGGTAGGTGCTTGAGATTCGTGTTGGGGTAATCTATAAGCCACTGATCGTTGGTTAACGCTCGATCTAAATCTTTCTTGGATAAGATTCCCGAAAAATTGTTTGTTAGACCAGGTAAACGGACATCCACTAAAGCCGACATCACGGATCCCAAGAAAATTAATCATGCTCTTTATGTTTTTGGCATGGGTTGGAAAGACTTCGTTTCCTCCTACTTTCTCATCCGGATGGAGAATGGTGTTTAGGTCTCCTATTATAATCCAAGGAGTGCTTTGCTCCGGAGAAAGGCTCTCTAAAGTTTTCCAAGGACCCATAGGATTGTTGTTATAAGGGCAACCATAGAAACCTGATAAAGTGAAACTGGAGTTAACATTAATGTGAGTGCCTTTAGCATGAATTATATTTTTATCCGCATAAATAATTTATATATCTAGACTTTTAGTCCAGAAGATAGCGAGCCCACCCGCTTTGTTATTGGGCTCAACCGTGTATTGGTTATAGTCCATGCTTAGGTTCAAAAGTTTGCTTATGCTTATATTCATGAATTTAGTTTCAGATAAAAAGATCAAATCTGGTTTGTGTTCTCGGATTAAATTCCATAGGTGCTTTCTATTCAGAAAATTCCCGCATCCTCTAACATTCCATGCGAGGATTGATAGGTCTGGTTTAAGGATGTCCATCTATAACTCGGTAAGTGGCGGTGCCTACAGAAGATGACTAGGCAGCAAAGATAAGTAAGAACACTAAAGGCCTTCAAAGTGGGGATTACTACCGACCCTAATAATAACCAAAGGAAATGAAATAATAGGCTAAAATTCCACTAAAGATAAGAGATAAGCTCACAAAAGGACTCCAACTGGTAACAACTGTAGGGATTTATACCCTTATACTAGTGTTTATAGCGGATAACTACATCTAATGTTTAAAACTAGTGTCCCCAAGATCATCATGCAAAACTAGTAATTAAATAATAAGAAGATAGTAGATTACCTTAATCGCTATTTCCTTCGAGCTAGTTGAATAGATTAAAGAAGACCAAGAGCTTCAAACGTAGTTCCCCTACTTGGGACACCGAATAGTGTATTTAATCTCCCTCCTTGAAAGCTCGCTAGCACTCTAATGGTGGTTTGATAATAAGCAGACCTTCTTCTTGCTTGACTAGAAGATAGCTTGGGAATTAGCTCACTTTCTCCTCTCTACTTGATGTGGTAGAGTACGAAAGCTTAGAGAGAAATTCCCTAAGAGTGTTTCTATAGAACACTAATAAGAATCCACCTCCTTTTACTAACTCTCCAAAATTCAGCCCAATCCGAGTCCTAGAAGTGTACCCGAATCGGTCTAGGCCCAAAACCCTTATTTCGGGCCTTTTTGCTATCTTTTGCCCAAATTCTATTTAGGCCTGTGAGATATGTTTATGGGACATTCCCAATGTTATATATATCACACTCCCACTAGTCATATCATCCGATTAAATACTCATTCTTATGTATAACCCGATGTAAGATCCGGTCGAAGTTAGCCGCGAATTACTTCGTAATTCGACGATCGTAGTTGGTTTCTAGCTTAACATTACGACCCCTAAATCAATCGGACTTGATGATCTTCTTCATCAATTGTCCTAGCCGACATATTACTTGCATTGTCATCTTGGTCGAAGGACATCTCCTTCAACTCCTTCAGACTCCCTTTTGGACTTAGAACAAGTGTAATGCATTCCCGTGTCAATTTAGTATCCCATCTGATACGTCACATCATTCAGACTTTCTTGATCTCCGAGTACAACTGTAAAAGAGAAACGATTAATTCTTTATCCGTTTGAGCGCGGCCGCGCATTTTCAGTTGTCACTCATCAAGTGGCCTGGAGACACTTTTGACCTAATGTGATTAGGATGACACAATCCATTCTTGCGCTCCCACTTAACTTCATGTCTTTCCTGTCCTTTCCAGTATCTGTCTTTATAACCTCCTTTTACGACGCGGTGTTTGACGGAACCAAAGTCGGACATTCCTCACATAAGATGAGTGGAGCACTCGTGTTTTGAGGAATCTCTCCAATCTTGTCTTTTGAGAAGTATCTGACGTTCATCAAGAGTGATGTACTTCTCATTAGAGGGTTATCCAGTGTATAAACCTTTTAAACACCCACGTACTCGAATCGAATACACCATTCCTATAGCCCATGAAACTGCGCTATCCCATCGACTCTCGTACTAGTCTTCACGAGTCATTGTTGTCCATGCAATGACCTGGACTAGGGATTTGATAATAAACATTCCAAGTTCACTTAATAGGGTTTCATTCATCAGATCACGTATCTGACAAACCCATTCGGAATGTTTTATCATCAATGGACTGTCGTTTAAACACTAAACCAAATTTAGACGACTTGTGAAATAACTCTATTATTTCTGATAACGAGAGTTGTAAATCTGAGCCTATTCCGTAAAAACTCTTTTTACCCACTCAGTTTTACTTGTCGAGGTTTATTCCAAATTTAACTCATGCCTTAGACTGTGTATGAATCTCATACTATGTCTTAGGTGACAGTTTAGTTTGACTACCGTGGTAATCGGTTTTAAACTTTGCTTATTATCAATTAATTTGAAGATTGCTACCTTCAACCTTGATAATATCTAGTAATCTTTACTAGAGTTAAGGCTTTTAATTTCTTATGTAAAATTTCCAACGGTTACGGCTTAAACACTTTTAAACCTACTTTCCTTCCATGTCTGCAAGTTTACTACGATGACAATTTGTACTACTTTCATCCTTTAGCCTTCTGGGATGTTTCAGTAGTGATTCGGGTTTCCAATCCGGATTGAATGTCTAAATGCTCATCATGTTCAACACTTGACTTTATGTTTTCAAACATAAACGTCTCTCTCATGCGTGCTTGCTCATCGATGTCTTTCCAAACTTCGATTTGGCAACGCTCTTTGTCATGAGTTTTGGGTCGAAATTCTTTTAGACTTTTCCGAGTCTTAGATTTTCTATTTCGGATCTCAAGCATCTCAGCATACTGAGTCTCTCTAATCCAATCATCTTTTTGATCTATGCTTATAGATCTTCAAATGCCCAAAATGGCATTTCATCCTTGTGTGTAGTCCTTTTATTGAGTCAGTGTGTTCACTGTTACACAACATCTTATGTCGTACTCAATCATTTGTATGTACTCTGCATACGAACCCAGAAGGTTTGTTTCTCCCACTTACCTTCTTGAAACTCGTGATTCAAGATTTTTCTTCATTCCTCAGGAATCAAATTTCTTTGATTGCCTCTTTGAATGGAAGATTCTAACTCTTGCGTGCTTTTAATCCGTCGATGGATTTCTGAAGCATGCCTATGGACATAACTTGATTGGAAGAATCTTATTCTTCTAGTCTAGTTTCGGGAAACATGAATGTTTCCATCCTTCTCAGTTTTCTACTTTGGAAAACCAATTTAGGTCTTCCGTTGACTTAAATTATCAAGGTTCATGTCTTGACGAGATATGGATTCCATGATGATTTTGGCTTCTAGCCAAAATCTAGAGTTAGTTTCCGTTTCTGCGCAGGTCTTTTATCTCTTCAGAAATAACCTTTATTTTCTGAGTCTTTGAGATTTTACTTTTGACCTTTTAGGGCTTTTGAGCAACAATTTGGAATTTTCTCAACTACTTTGAGATATTCCTTTAGAGACACTTTCACTTTCTTTGAGAGTTCTCCTGCGAATGACATTCGCTTTTGTGCGGTGGGTTTATAATATCATATCTTTAACCTTTCCTTATCGGAGGAGCCGCAGTTTGTTGCTCTTGGTCGAATCTAATCGTCTTGTACAAGTTCCATGATTGTTCTTCATGATTTTTCTCGTGATCGAATTAAATCGACTGGTACTTTTCTCCCACTTATTCTTGTAATGATTAGTGTTTTTCTCCCAGACT
Source organism: Eschscholzia californica subsp. californica (assembly GCA_002897215.1). NCBI lineage: Eukaryota > Viridiplantae > Streptophyta > Magnoliopsida > Ranunculales > Papaveraceae > Eschscholzia > Eschscholzia californica. The sequence goes on from BEHA01050247.1 coordinate 669,645, forward strand.
ACTAGGTGTGCTAATTACTAGAAGAATACTATCATGAGCAACAAACACTTTGTTCTCTTGATTGGTTGTGGAAGAAGCCCAAATTTCTTCCAAAAAGAAATTGCGTCAGATATTAGCTAGTTTTGTAACGCTTTTTACAAATTTTAGCTTTTAGACGGACTTTGGTAAGTGTGAAAACAATCGTTTCTAGAATATATCTCAAAAATATTTGGAAGACTGGCTTAAACCCATCATGAATCATGCATAGCAGTGTTCGATTACTCCCACTGAATCCATCATCCCTCAGATGTGTTCCATGTAGCGAGTTGGGAAACGGTTTCTCAACTCCTTTGATGGTTATCAAGTATTTGACTCAAGTTTTTACCACTCCAATCTAATCGGATGACTTAAACTCTCTTGTCAAAAATAATTCTTTACTTCGGTTTGTACTTTGTTTGAACCTTTCAAACATTCCGACTTATACTTTATGATTTGTACGTTTCCAGACTTCATGAAGTTGTCAGAGTACGTATTGAAGTTTCTCTTGTTAGCTTCTGCAAGTAAACTTATAGGTCTGCATAACAATGTATGAGTCCTAATAGATTACTAGTCTCTATGCCTTTTGAAAAGGGTGACTATGTCAACTTAGTCTTGAAGACCACTAAAGATAAGAGATAAGCTCACAAAAAGACTCCAACTGGTAACAACTGTAGGGATTTATACCCTTATACTAGTGTTTATAGCGGATAACGACATCTAATGTCTAACACTAGTATCCCCAAGATCATCATGCAAAACTAGTAATTAACTAATAAGAAGATAGTAGATTACCTTAATCGCTATTTCCTTCGAGCTAGTTGAATAGATTAAAGAAGACCAAGAGCTTCAAACGTAGATCCTCTACTTATTGGGATACCGAATAGTGTATTTAATCTCCCTCCTTGAAAACTCGCTAGCACTCCAATGGTGGTTTGATAATAAGAAGACCTTCTTCTTGCTTGACTAGAAGATAGCTTGGGAATTAGCTCACTTTCTCCTCTCTACTTGATGTGGTAGAGTAAGAAATTTTAGAGAGAAATTCCACACCTTATTCTCTCCCCTAAGAGTGTTTATATAGAATCCTAATAAGAATCCACCTCCTTTTAGGTTTCCTAAAACACCCTTTAGAATAAGATTTAGGGAAATTGTCGAAAATAGCAACTATTGATATTTTCTCAATTCCCTAAGGATGAGGTGTCCAAAGACCACTAAAATTGGCAGATATAATTATTATTATATCATAAACTAACCCTCCAAAATTCAGCCCAATCCGAGTCCTAGAAGTACCCGAATCGGTCTAGGCCCAAAACCCTTATTTCGGGCCTTTTTGCTATCTTTTGCCCAAATTCTATTTAGGCCTGTGAGATATGTTTATGGGACATTCCCAATGTTATATCACCCTCCCACTAGCCATATCATCCGATTAAATATCCATTCTTATGTGTAACCCGATGTAGGATCCGATCGAAGTTAGCCGCGAATTACTTCGTAACTCCACGATCATAGTTGGTTTCTAGCTAAACACTACGACCCCTAAATCAATCGGACTTGATGATCTTCTTCATTAATTGTCCTAGACGACATATTTCTTGCATTGCCATCTTGGTCAAAGGACATCTCCTTCAACTCCTCCAACAACTAGCAAGAAAACCAAAAGGGAGATCTTGTCTCAATGGCTTATACCGTTGAGCTAGGCAAGGTCTCCTTATACTCTCCTAACCTTAAGAGGTAAGGGTAATTTTCTTGCGATTGTACCAAGGGCCAGGCCAACTAGAAGAAAGCAAAAAAACACACTAAACAAAGAGCTAAACAAAACAGAAAACAAAGAACTAAACAGAAAGCACTAAAACTGACTAACTAAGGCCAAACAAGTAGACTATTTGGGTAGATTGTTGTCCCATGCCTCCTCCCTGTCGGTCAGTATGTCCAAGGTTCTAGTCAGAAGCAATGATTTATCTAACATTCGTTGAGTGTCCATATTGTCCAACATCATGGTAGGAGCATGCACCGAGTCTTCTGATGGATCTGAAGATGAAATGGAATGGAGACTAGTGCTAGCCCTTGTTCTCTTTATAGTAGGAGATAACAGATTGTGAGGTGGGATAGGGTGGTTAACTGGAGAGGGTGGAGGAGCCACTGGTTCCGGGACATTGGGATTGTAATCAGGAGATATCACTATAGTTGCATCCATAGGGTCTTGGTTGTACTCTTCTTCTTTGTCTTGTGAGAATTCTTGGATAACTGACGGGCATCTAGTGAGGGGATGTTCAACGATACGACATAGTTGGCATGTAGCACTAGGAAACTTTTGATAACTTAACTTAATTTCCATTTCTCTGTCTACAAAAATAGGGTTGAAGATAGCAAGGAGTGGGGTCCTGACATCATAGAGAAAGTGCACCCTAATTATCTGGTTATTAACAAACCCTAGATTCCTAGGTTTTATTTGGATTATATTTCCCATACTCTCAAATATGAACTCCAGATCAACCATATTCTGAATGGCAAGAGGGAGACGATAGAGTGTACACCACATAGGCTCAAAGTAAAGATCATGAGCATCTTCTGTGAGAGGAAAATCTACCTGTTTGAGAACCACCATCATACCTCTCATTATCCAGGGCCTACCAAAGTTTAATGCGTTGAGGATGAACAGGCTCTTTGGCTTAATCAAGAAGGTGTTAATGGGGCCATCTACCTCAAAGTAGTCACAGTCTCGAAAGAACCTGGATTGTGGATAGAGAAGTCCTTTTAGTTGAGAAAGGGCAGCTGCGTATGGACAACACCACCTGGCTACGAAACCCTGGTTAATCGTCTGAAGTTCTTGGTTTGTTGAGGGCTTTGAGTATCTGAGAGATAGGCGTCCTCCATTTGCGAAAGTGAAGGGAGTAGCCATGACCAATGTTACTGTTAAGACAGATGAGCAGGAAGAGGAAAAAAGGCAAAGAGTTGTAGAGGACAGAAGAAAGAGAAGAAGAGCTCTGTAGATGAATCGCATATGAGCAGAGCTTAAAAGGAAGAGAAGAGAATGATTATGAAGACTAGAGACTCTTGGTTGCCGAAAGACCATTATTGACGTGCATGTGTGGGGATTGGTAGAGGACTCACTACCCGAGTTGTCTACTCAACTTAATAGGACGTTTGACATCCCTCTATACCTTGGAACCCTAAGAGCAAGCCAACTACCACCTATTTTAGTTAACGACAGCAAGAAACAAACAAAAGAACAAGGAAGACAAAAGGTAATGAAACTAAAAGCTTTTAAAGCTACTTATCTCGAGATTTTGCAGGCGTGAAGTCACTTAATGACGGCGTTTCTCTCTCTGTTGTTGTTGTTGTCTTAGTTCTCGTTTTGGGAGAGTAAGAGATGTATGCATGCGTGTTAGGTGAGTTAGAGGTGATGTAGGGTTTATATGTGGGATTATAGTTATTGTTTTGAAGTTGTTTGGTGGAAGGCGGCTGCTATTGTTACTGTTATTGAATGGTTTTGATGATAGTTGCGGCTAGGGTTTACAGAAAAGGAGAGAGGGAAAAAAACCTAGAAGAAGGTGACGTCACTTAGGACTCTCTCTCTCCTCGAAAAAACTCTGGACCTTTTTTGTCACGGTGGAAGACCCCATCTTTAACAACCATCAACAAATTTGTAATAAAGATAGGTTTTTCGGTAAATTATGTTTTTCTTTTCATAGAGCTAATTCACTTTTGGAATTACACTTAAAACTTGGTAGTATATTATTTTAGACATGATTGCCAATTATGTATAGTAATATGACATATTTTTGGTTATTCCAAAAAAGGCAATTGATTTTCTGGTTATTGTGATAAATTTGACTGAAACAACCATTTTCAATATTCTTTAATCTTTAATGCTTCTGCCGAGTCCTTTGCTCTTCGTCTTCCATCTATAAATAGCTTGTCTGATGTTTGCTATTTTTCATGGACAATTTTTTCTGAGTTGTTTTTCTTCCTTGATAATTTTCTTCAAATCTTCTGATTTCGAGATGAGACTCTTATTTGACTTCAATTTTAGAATCGGTTGTTCCTTATACTTCTCACACTGGTGGTGTTGAAGGGGGTGCTTCTCATTGTTAGGGTTTTGAGCGCTTGGGTCTTAATCATCTAATGCAACGGTTGTGAGTTAGTTGATGCATGGTTGGTTTTTTGCTATTACCTCTTCCACAAGTTTTCCATGAAGTAAGGATGGTTGGGTACCCTTGGGCTGTCTCTCCCTCCCCACTTTGTCCAGGCTAACTGGGTAGTGAGACATCGATTTTTATACACCTTTCTTTTCTTCGCAAGTTTCATGTAGGCTTTAATTCTTGTTTGCGCTTTGTTCCTTACCTCTTGCAGATGACTCATCCTCCTGATTCTAGATATTTGGTAAAGGTTGGAGACGAATCTCCTTAGCCGATTAAACTTCTTTCTTCTTGAATATCTTCTGGATGATCTTTTTCTTATTTGTCAAATCTCATCCTCTTATCAGGTTGAAATAAGCGTCTTTGCCAAAATTGTTGTAATTCTTTTCTCATAGTTATTCATGTAAGGAATGAGATCCTCTTTTGATTTTATTTTCTTGCTCGACCTATTTAGTTTCTTGATTTAACTGTCTATCCTTCATCAACCTGCCAACCTCATAACTCTAACGCATGTTTGATGATGTCTCCCCATAAGTTTAGTCGTTAATGTCGCCAGCTTTTCATGGTGTTTTACCTTCCTCTAATGGTTTTGTAATTGACGGCGCTTCTGGCATTACGTTTCGCTCCTCCACATGCCCTTTCCTCAATATCTGTTCACCCTTTAATGATTATTTTATGAAACGTGACGTCTTATCGCTTTGACTGTTCAGATGTCTCTTTCTATTAATTTATCCAGTCATGTGGAAGCCTGTATCTTTCGCCATGGATTTTGTTTTAATTCTAGAGGTCCCTCTCAATCCGATCTTCGTATCATCTTTCATGCAACCCTTACAGGCCTAGAGTTTAGTCTTTCACAGTTTACAGGCTAAAGTTGAGGGTGTTCGGTTCATCAGCGTTTTTCGCCTCAGCCATTTAAGAACTTTTTCCGCCGTAGTATTCTTATTTCGCGTTTGTCTTGCATATCTCCTTGATTGTATTGTTGGAGGGACCCTTAATGATTTCAGGTATGTTACCTTCAGAATTTTGGGTTATTTATTGCGATCAAGGAAAAGACTTGTTTTATTGCACCTGTGGCTCGGCCTTTCGTTATTCTGGTCAAAGGTGGGACCCAATCTACTATTAATAAGAACAACAAAAGAAGAAGTAGAAATGCATGCATGAATTATACGGATTCAGTGACTAGAGAAGCTTAATTTATTCATGATGTCTGTTTGAAACGACTATTTGATACAATCAAAAGCTTTGGACATGTATAGCTTGAGGCCAAAATAGCTTTTAGAACCCTTTATTTTTTTATAAGGGTAAATAAGTTCCTGACTAATAAAAATGTTACTACTAATTTGTCTGCCGCGAACATAAATAGCTTGTAGCGGAGATATAATACTACTAAGGATAGGTTTGAGTATATCAACGAGAATTAATAATGATTTAATACGTGGAGTTGAGCAGACTAATAGGTCTATAATCTGTCGGCATTTGGGGGTATTAGTTGTGCCAAGCAGACAGATATAAGTGTGGTTCGTATTATAGGGCAGAATTGTAGTTTCACAGAGGGATTGAACCATATCAACTATGTCACTAGACAAAGTGTCCCAGTTGAATTGATAGAAGAAAGGGAGGAAGGGATAATCGTAAGACTACTATTTTGGGCATAAAAAATAGTACTCCCTCCGTCCCAAATTAAGAGTCCCATATTGGTAATCCAACTTATTTTCATATTTTTTCTTCTTCCAAGTTTACCCTTATTTATTTGACAACTTTTTTTGAAATAATACAAGGATTATAATTTCCATTCTAGAAATACATGTAAATTTTCTTGAAGCAATTAACTTTTCTTAAAGTAATTGAAAAATTACAAAGAAAAACCAACTTTTGTATTGGAAAATGTCAAATATCTTAATTAGCTTAATTAATGCACCATATACTAAAAGTATCAAAGAAAGGGTATTCATCGAAAAACAAGGGATTTTATATGATATATTAGGAATGGGACTCTTAATTTGGGACATCAATAAAAGGAATAGTGGACTCTTAATTTGGGACGGAGGGAGTATGTTGAATGAGATTGAGGATCTCATCCGCAATAAAGCCATTTGCTCCACTAGAAAGAGAATGTCTTCTTACTCATTTCCGTGGTTATATTTGTAATACTTGTAGTAGCACTAATTTTCCTATAAGATGGTTGGCGACAATGGTGTTGTTTAAAGGGAAAATGGTTATTTGGGTTTGAAATATTATCATAATAACTAAAAACACCTAGATTTTTTCCTATTAACTACAAGTTATTAAAATATTATGAGTATTAATAGGTCAAGTTTAAAATAATATGAGAAACTACTAATCAGGTCATTTTCAAATTATTTCATTCCTTAAATACCCCTGTTTATTAAAATCTATTCTCTCTCTAAAAAATCATATAAATTTTAGGGTTTTATCTCTTCTTCTTCTTCACCGATTCTTCTTATTCTCCCATTCTTATTTGAGTCTTGTTCTTCTTCTTTGTCTTCTTTGATTCTTATTCAGATTCTAAGTCTCACCGAGTTCGTCAAATTCTTGGAATTCCGACAATTAAGGATCGGCATGAACACACTCTTGAATCCAAACCCTAATATCTCTTTCCCTTTCCCTTCATATGAAACCAGCAAACTCATAAATTTTACGAATTCCCGAAACCAGCAAATCTCTCTTCTGATATCCACTAAGAAACACTAATCTTCAATTCGATGGAAACGAAGCTCGATACCAAGAGTAGCAATGGAGTCAACAAAGATTGATAAATTAGAGCTTCCTGAATCTAATCTTCGTAACCGTACAATTTCTACTTTATATCGTAATTCCGATTCCCCAAAGCAAATCAAACTCTATTGGAAGCTCAAGCTAGGGTTTGTACTGGACCTACTCAAACAAAGCCTCCAAATGAAGAACAAGCTTAAAAGGTTCTGGATACAATTCTCTGATTAGTTTTTTTTTTTTCAAATTTCAATTAAAGTTATCATCTTTTTAGGTTTTATCTTTGTTTCTTAGTCATTTTGGTTAGTGGGTTCGATTTTGAATGAGTTTTATTTGTATCATTAGCAAGAGGAGAATTGAGAGATGGTGAGGAAGAGGTTTCTAGGGCTCAACTTGGACCATTTTTCGCTGCAATAACTATTGGATCGAATTGCTTTCCAGAAGCTACATAATGGGGTGAAGGAGAAAGGAATGCAATAAATGTTAGAATCGATTGTCAGTCTCTTACCAAGAGAGAAGAATGCAATTCTAGTTAGCTTCCCCTGTATGTTCCTAAAAGCAGCTATACATCTTGAAACAATGATTTTCTGTCGACTCGATCTTGAGAAAAGGATAGCCCTGCAACTTGAACAAGCAGTATTGAGTGACATATTGATACCTTTAAATTCTTCTATCTTCACTTTACACTACAAATGAAATGAGTTTTATGAGGAAGAGAGCAAGGAGCAAAAGTAATTTTTCAAGAAGAAAGACATAACCAAGAAGGAATTGCAGTGGGTTCAATGGAGGATTGAAATGCTTGAAGTGCTGAAATATGTGAAGAGTTAGAACTTGAAGATTAATGAAGAAAGAGAAAGTAAAAAGATATTGAAGAAGGGTATTAGACATAATGAGAATGTGTTGTCTCTCTTTCATTGTGTGTATTTGTATGAGTTGTTTGTTTTGTCAAGTTATTTTCCTCATATGAAACTCATTTTGGGGGGTCTTTGATGTAGTTTTAAGTGTTTCTCAGATTTTGATTACTATCAATTTTCTTCAAATGAATCTCTCCTTCTTTGGATTGGTAATTTCTTGTTTGATCCCAAAATCCAATCCAACTTTAGGGGGGAGTGGGGGCCTGTCTTTTCTCTTGTTGTTCAAGTTTGAATTGCGAGAATCTAAGGTCGTCTAAGATCGAATCAAGCGTTTGTCCAAACGAAAAACTTTTTGCAATCTAAGAAACTCAAGATTATATTCTCGATTTTCAAATCGAGTTTGCAAGATTTGCAACTCAAAATTATATTCTACAAAGCTTGCATATCATGTTTGCAATTCATATTTTGCTTATACTGTTTGTAGTTTACATTATGCAAATATACGTTTGCAGTTTATATTATGCGAACACACGTTTGCATCTTACATTATGCAAACACACGTTTGCATTATGCAAACATGTGTTTGCAGATCAGATTGTTACAAACACGTTTGCATAACAGATTTTTGCAAACACGTTTGCATAACAGATTTTTGCAAACACGTTTGCATAACAGAATGTTGCAAACACGTTTGCATAAAAACGTAAAGGAAAAAAACGCCGTTTTTTTCTGGGTTTTTTTTTTCGAAAAAAAATATTGAAAGTGGATCTTGTTAGAAAGCTAATGAAAAATCATTTCTAAATATATAAGTTTTATTGAAATCCGACATCTCAAACAAAAGTTATATCGATTTAAAGTTTAAAGAAAAATAAAAGAATTTAGTTACACAAAAAGACAAAAAGGGGTATTTTAGTATTTGCACACTTTTTGACCTGAATAATAATTTTCAAATGTTTTGTGTTTTTCTACTCATTTTCAATATTATTTTGACCTTTTTAGAAATTACCTCTTGTTTAAATATAAGCATTCGTTAGCTTGAGAAAGGAAATAATTAACATAAAAAATGTTCACCACCAATTGGTTTAGTAATTAAATACACACTCCGCATATTGGAGGTCTCAAGTGCGATTCTCATGAAAGTGAAAATACATGATTATTGAATTTGCGTATAAATAAGGTAGAAGCAGAAATAAATGAACTCGTATGACCCTTAGGATGCCTCTTCGAGCAAACCCAATGTGATGGGGTTGGACTCCCAAATTTAGAACTCCTAAATTTTTCAATTCCATTATAGACTCCCAAATCAAGGACTCCTAACTCAAATTTAAACGTGTGATCTACACATGCGGAATTTTAATTTCATTTTTTCAATTATAAATTATTAGTTCTAAATTTAAATTTAATATAATCTTTGAATTAAAGAATTTTAAAAAGATAAACAAAAAAAACTTATAAAAGATTTAGAAAAAAGAATTCAGAAAAAAAGATTTAAAACAACAAATGGGAGAGTTAAAATATTGAAAAAGAAACAATATAATTGGGATCCACCCCAAACAGCCGTTGGGGCCTCCCCAACAGCTATTATTGTAGATGGGCTCTCCGTTTGAGACGCAATGCTTGTTTATGGGGCTCACAAAATTCAAATTTTAGGAACCCCAAACCTAAATTAGGGTTTGCTCTTAGAGTTTATGATATATGATGGTAGTTATTGATCTTACTCAATTCATAATTTAGTATATGCATAATGTATCTATACTATGTAAAGAAGTAATGATTCATTGAGTCCATATACAAAACACGAAAAAAAAGAAAAATGGGAAGAAAGTGGTCAAAAGATAACTGTAAAAACAGGTGGAAATTAGGCATTAGTAACAAAAAGAAGAAACTGTCGGTTTTGAGGACCACTTGTCCAATTCGACACAAGCTTGGGACTGAAGGGATGGAGGAATGTATTATTACCAGGTATCAGTTAGTTGGCCCTTGCAAGTATCAGTTAACAGGCAGAAAAATAGGTATAACAGAAAATCACTCGGGACTGAAGGGATGGAGGAATGTATTTCCCTAACGGGCTCTAGTTGTCTTATTGCTAAACTTGTCAAATTGTTTTTTTCTAGTAATAACTTGTCAAACAAATACTTGGTTACAGATATTCAATTTTCGACTAGCCGAATTGACAAGTACTCACATCCTTAACAGGAATAAAGGTGGTAACAGCATATTGATCAGTGTTCACCCTACTAATCCACTGGAACTTCAACCTCCATTTTTAAACCAGAGTTTCCGAGAATCTGCAAATAGAGGAACAAGTTTCAGCAAACGAATATGGGCCATAGATTAATGTCAACCAGAAAATTGTTACTTAGGAAAAGATTGTAGTACTCCAGATAAGACCATGATCAGAAAAAATCTTGGAGTAGGCGGAAGTAAATAATAAATAGATCATTGAATTAGTGAATCAAGACTAAATGATCTTATGCCCTGGTAAGATAATTGCGGATATATTATTATAAGCCCAGGTAGTAGAAAATTTTCAGAGTTGATGCAAGAGTAGGATTTGTAACCTAACGCTAAGTCAAAAATTGAAATCTATTAAGTATTAACAAATATCTGACAAAAGAAGTAGACGTCAGACCCTTCGCTCCACAAAGACGAAGTATCAAATTATGCTTAAACCGTCTCAATACCAGCAATATTGTCCTTGATTTAGGCACTACTCAGCGACATTGGCTTAGTTCCACAAGGTACAAGGTTGTCCATGTCATGGGCCTGTCGTATACTACCCCAGGCTTCTTAAGGACCAATATAGGTGCAAAGCTCACCTAAAAGGCCTGGCTGATATGTTAGACAAGCTGTTGTTTTAATAGATTGTAACCTAGGTCTCATATGTCTTCTTAAGAACTGTGGACTAAGTGACTTTCACCTGAAACTTCCATTTCACATCATCCACTACCACTTAAGAGAGAGCCTTCCTAGGCTTTGATACACTATGGTGTAATAAAAGTCTCAACACCAGCTCCCTGGTTTAGGAACCACCCAGGAACCTAGTTCCACATGGTACAACGTTTTTCCTGGCCATGGGCATATAACTTGGACCACCTTAGGTTTCTCCATCTACACAACCTAGGATGGTGCTCATGCAGCACTTCGGAAACATGTTATGTATCAAATTCTAAATATACATATACAAAGTTTCAAGAAAACTGTATTGGTACCAGTGCACCAGGATCATTAGTAGTTCATGACTCGCTTAGGTAGCCCAAGGCAAATCACACACAATCTTGATTTGAAAAAAAAAACAGTGACGAACGGGGTCTGGACCTAGTCAGTCAGTTCCCCGCCCACCAAAAGAATCCACTGTCTATAACAAATTCCTGACAAAACCCTTTGGTCATATGCAAAAGACTCGTTGAAAAATTACAATTCATCAAGTAACATTTTTTTTGAAAAGGTAATGTTTATCCACGTCTCAACCCCGTAACCTCAAAGGTAGAAAGAAACGGTAACCACTCCAGCCAAGGGTTGCTGACATTCATTTACTTGTTTCTTTCTCGAAAAGTTTGAATACAAACACGCCCAACTTATTTGCACATATTTAGAAAATGCTATAACACTACACATATCCTAAGTAAGTGCAGCTATTACCTGCATATAAAACAAAATGCTATAACAGTACAATATACAAGATAAAACGTTTACGTAGTACCTTCACAAAGTCCGCTAAAACTAACAAAGAATCCTTTGTGTAGCCTGCTTCCTCAAGGACATGAGTCAACACTTTCTGTGTACAAACAATAATAGATTAGAATCAGATCATATCTCTATGAATCACTACCATTTCCAAGATGACACTCTTGACAATTAACACATGCTGTGAAAAACCATGCAACAATCTAAAGATAAGCATATAAATATAGCATATAAATATAACATTGCTTCCAGTGGCAGCCATAAGATGATCGTAACGCATTCCATTAATGTATTTCTAGCTAACATATGATGAGAAAATCCACAATGGGTCAAAATATTTTGGGGCCGGTGGAAAAAATAGTTTTGGGCCATTTATACAGCTATATATATTTCTTCTATTCAAAAGTATCAGAAGTGGAACCAGAAATTTTTTGTTAGAGGGGCTAAAATAAAGTTACATCCTTAGAAGGTGAAGTTTTATTTCATAAGTTTAGTGTTTGCAAGATATAAACCAGTTTTATGTTAATAAAATTGACTACTTGAATCATCTAGCATATAACCTAGTTTCTTGGATGGTTAAAAAAACTTAATATGGAATGAACTGTAAATGTTATTAAATATTCAACCATCATGCATTTTCTTGAAGATAATTTTTTCATATTGACAATTATTATCATATGTATTTTGTAATTTCTTCCACTGTAACCCTTTTAAAAATATTCTGCAATCAAGAAAAATGGTAACTTCGATTGAGTTTAACGTTTCAACGTATGGAGTAATTACGATTCCACAGATTCATGATTCCAAATGCTTTTTTTGTTTGGTAACCAATAAGAATTTTAAAATTCAAGATTATTTGAATTTATTTAGAAATTGAATATTATTTTGAAAAACGATTTTTTTTCAAAACCAGTTTTATTTTTTCAAACATGTTTGTTTTCTGAAAATCTGCTTCAAACACCCGCGTTTCTCAAAACCCTTTTTTTCCGTACAACCTTTTTTTCAAGCTACATTTTTTATGGAAAGACGATTTTCGAAAAGAAAAAGGAAGTGTTGGAAAAAAAAATTTGAGACAGATTTTTTTTCCATAAATATTATGTATTTTTGTTAACAAAAAGTTGTATTTCAAAAACTGTCGATCGACGAAGTGAAGAGTCAACATTGCCATCAACGTGCAAGTTTAGACAGATTTTTCTGTGCAAATAACATTAGTTGGAGAAAAACAAGATAAAAGTAAAAGTAAGAAATTGTTGAACTTTAAATGGATCACTTGTTAACCGAAGATAACAAGAGCTAAATGAAACTCATTGTTTTTGTTGTATAAACACTGAAAAGGTACTATTTCAAGCCAAGCAGAGATAAAAAAAAATATTGCAGAAGGATTTGACAGTGCAATCTTCTCGTGTGTTGGGAAAGATAATATCAACCAAGCAAGGTCTTCCAATTTCTAGATTTACTCAGTGTTTTTAGTGTCAAGTACTACGTTTCTCTCTTACCATGCACAATCATGTTTATGTAAAAAATTATGTCGAAGACAAAGTTTGGAAACGAGACCTTCGCTACTACATCCTACTATCCTACCAAATAAGCTAGACTCAATTATTTGTCGATGCATGTATTCTTCTTTATAACATACTTATACAGAAGTAAATTTTTCGAGAGGGCCCTAGTGTTTGAGGGAGCCTAGAGCTGCCACACCACTACAGTAACCATTGGAAAGAGATGTTTCTTTCATTTTTTTTTTTGAAACATTTGATATATTGATAAGGCAAAAAATACATGCTCGTGGTGAGCGGGGTTATGAATGATTACATATTTATGATGCTATCCCAGGAAGAGATGAAATCTAGGAATGAATACCCTTTCGCGCAACCCATATTCCTACTCCAATGGAATAGGTGCTTAAGATTTCCTCTTCACCCACTAATCGGTTTTTCATAGTTTCTGAAAACACCTCTTCATTTCTTGCTTTCCATATGCACCAGGTAATGGCTAATGGAACTAGTCTCCATAGTTTTTTCTTGTGCTTTGCAATTGGTGCTTTCTCCGATTGAGAGATAGTGTTAGGCAAGTCCTTAGGAAGACTCCACACCATCCCCACTGAGTTGATGAAGTAATTCCACAACTTTACTGCCTCAGGGCAGTGGATGAACAGGTGAGGGATAAAGTCTTCCTCCAACTTGCATCTGGCACACTGATTTGGAATTGCCCACCCCTTTTTCTTTAAGTTGTCTACCGTTGGAAGTTTTTCTAGTACCGCCGCCCATACCATGAAACTGACTTTGGGAGGTATGGAGGATGACCATAGGGTACCAAAGTTGAAAGACTTTGAAGCTTGGCCAGTAGTAGAGGTCAAACGCGAATAGCAGTTCTTAACCGTTAGGTCGTCTTCCTCGTCGTTCACCCAAACTCTCTTATCCTCCTTTCCTGGTACGGGTTTATGATGACTCAAGAGTTTTAGCAACATCACATAAATAGGGATTTCCCACTCGTTGAGGCTTCTTTTAGTTGTTACCGACCAGTCCTCCCTATCGTGGTTAAAGTGTTTGGCCACCGATTCCGCTTTAGTGTTGGAGATGTGGTATATGGCTGCGAACCTATCTTTTAGAGGGATTGTCGTGCACCATATATCTTCCCAAAAACTAACTTGGTTTCCCTCTCCTACTTTCCATTTAGTCAACATGCTGAGTTTGTTATCCATTGTCTTTATCCCTTTCCAGATTCCGCATCCGAACGTCGTCGATTTCCTTTTTCGAGCAACTCCCCCTATCTCTCCATACTTTTCCTTAATGATTTTGGCCCATAACCCTGTTTGTTCTTGGGAGAACCTCCACAGCCACTTTGACAATAGTGCCTCATTCATTATCCGGATGTTCTTAATACCTAGTCCCCCTTCCTGAAGCTCTCTACAAATCAGGTCCCAAGCTACCCAATGAATTCTCTTCGTGTTTTCCTTGTCGTGCCATAAGAAGTTACACATTTTCAGGTTAATTTCTTTGAGGACTTTCGAAGGCATACTAAACAAAGAGAGGTAATATAACGGAAGAGCCGATAGGACTGATTTAATTAGAGTGAGTTTACCGCCTCTAGATAGGATCTTTGCTTTCCAAGAGGTTAACTTGCTACTGATTCTCTCCAATACCGGGTCCCATAGCTCTTTGCTCTTGTACCGTTGACCAAGGGGAAGTCCTAGGTAATTTGCCGGCATCGATCCCCTTTCACAACCCAAAATGTCGACTGAAGCCGCTAAAGGAACCTTCTCTAGTACTGGCATAATTGTAGATTTTGCATAATTTACCTTCAAGCCGGATGAGATTTCAAACCATATGAGGATATCCTTCAATTTCGCAACTTGACAAGCGGAGTCCTGTAAGAAGAATAGGGTGTCGTCTGCGAATTGAAGGTGATTAACTGTCGTCCCTTCATCCCCGACCTTAAATCCCTGAATCCACCCTTTTGTTTCTGCTTCCCTGAGGCATTGACTCAGGACCTCAGCAACCATTAAGAATAGATATGGTGATAATGGATCACCCTGTCTAAGTCCTCTAGAGCTCTGAAACGGCTTCGTTGGGATCCCATTGATCAGAATAGAAAAAGATGGAGTGCTGACGCAGCCAAATATCCATGATCTCCACTTATATCCAAAGCCCATTTTCTCCATAACATTGTAAATGAAATCCCAAGATACTCTGTCATAGGCCTTTTCTAGATCAATCTTGATTACCAAACCATGTTCCTTCACCTTTCTTCTTGAGTCAATGATTTCGTTGGCTATAAGAACACCGTCCAAAATTTGTCTGCCTTCTACAAAAGCTCCTTGAAAGGGAGATATGAGGTCATCCATAACCGTTTTGAGTCTGGTGGTTAGGACCTTTGATATTATCTTATAAACTCCTCCCACCAGGCTAATTGGTCTGAAATCTCCGAATGAGAGAGTTTGATCCTTCTTTGGGATAAGGGCGACAAAGGTCGTGTTTAATTTCCAATCCAATTTGGCTGTTTCGAAGAACTCCCGTATCATCTCCATCGTTTCCTTCCTGATTATGCTCCAGCATCTAATGAAGAAGGATATGGGAAATCCATCTGGACCCGGTGCTTTGTCTGGAGACAGACCTTTCATGGCTGCTATAACTTCTTCTTCCGTGATAGGAGCTTCTAGGGCCAGCTTCCTTTCCTCTAAGATTTGGGGCAAGTTCATGTTGTCTATCGAGGGCCTCCAGAGCCTGTTCTCTGAATACAATGAAGAGAAATTAGCTTCTGCTTCCTGTTCAATCGCCTCTTCATCCGTAATTTGCCTGCCATTCCTTTCTAAGACACTAATTCTATTACGTCTCTTCCTGCAGTTGATGATGCTGTGGAAGTAAGTCGAGTTTCTATCACCAGCTTTGAGCCATTGGACCCTCGATTTTTGCCTGATGCTGATTTCTTCCAGGTTCATTATTTTCATAAGTTCTGTTCTGCTTTCCCTTCTTGGCTCCAATTCCTAGGATGAATGAACAGATGTTTCCTCCTTGGTATCCCAGATGTGAATTCTCTCTGTTAGGATCCTTGTCCTTTCTTTCAATGCCCTATACTTGTCTGTAGACCACCCTTTGAGTTTGACCTTCAAGAATTGAAGTTTCTACCATAGTTTTTCTCCCTCCGTACCGCTGGGTGTTGTTTCATCCCACCATTCCTTGATGTTAGCGAGAAAGTCCTTCTCTAGCATCCATATTTCTTCTAATCTGAACGGAGGGTTGTTCTTTTTGGGGGCGGAAGTTCTGAGAAGCATTAGAGAGTGGTCCGAGATTATTCTTGGAAGGATGATTTGTTCCACTTCTGGGTATTGCGCTTCCCACTCCGGGTTGATCAGAAATCTGTCCAGTAGGCTCATCGCCGGATTTTCTTGATTACTGGACCATGTGAACTCCGAGCCTTGTTTAGGTAAGTTGATCAATCCGCTATGGAAAATCTTCAAAATCTCTCATACTTGCTGTAATTTTCTTCCCTTTTTTCTTCTCATAGATGAATCTAACGACATTGAAGTCTCCCCCTATACCCCAAGGTAAGTTCCACCTATTACCCACTGATGAGAGCTCAGTCCAGAGCTCCTTTCTTTTTTCCTTGATACAAGGCCCATAAATCCCAGAGAATAGCCAAGTGAAGCCGTCTTTAATATTACGCATACATAAATTAACAGAAAAGTTTGCGATTATCGACTAACACAAAATCATCTGAATTCTAAATACATGATATACCCCCCGATGCACCTATGGAAGGTTTATCAATCCACCCGTGGTTTCCTTTACCCCATAACGATCTAACTAAAGCAGGAGACATACTAGATATTTTGGGACTCTTGGATACACACAAAAGAAACAGACAACTCCTTAATACTATTACGAATAGCCAGGTGCTTCGCCGGATTTCCTAGCCCTCGAACGTTCCAGCTTAGAAGATTCAGAGACATGGGAACTTAGATATCCCTGAGCTTAAGTTGGCCCTAGGTGCCTTCATTCTAACTGTTTAAGCTCCCGAGCCAGACCCTTGCGTCTCTTATTTCTACCGAAAGCTGGCCAGCTTCTTGCTAAGCCCTCCGCTCCTTTTCCTTCGTATATCTCCAAGCTAAGATCAGGTTGAGTTGTCACTGGAAGCTGAATTGCCAAAGGCTGCAGGGTTAGAGGTTCCTGGTGTTCTCTTTGGTACATCGGGCTCTCATTCATGTGAATTTCTTCTTCCTGGTCAGTGCGAGGACCCTATCCTTGTCATTGAAGCAAGCGAATCCCAGGTCCCTCCCTGTTGATAGGAAATCGCTTTCCTTGTTGATCCCCTTCTTCGAATTGTGTACTTGATAGTGTATGGGGGTCTCCTCCATATTCCTTTGCTGATCAGCTGAATTGAGTTCACCTTCTGTTGGATGTGTCCCTTGAACTTTGCTGCTTGTGGCTTCACAGTGGGTGCTGCTTCTAGTCTTTCCCCCTCTCTTGGGGATGTAAACCACCTTTCTTAGTTTCCTTCTTCTTGCAAAAACTTTTTTCTGCTTTTCCCATCTTTCCGACGAGGCTTCGATCTCCTGGGTCAGATCTCTAGATTCCGTTGAGGTAGGTGGAAGCCCTTCCATTGCACTTTTTCCCACTACTTTGTTAGCCAAGACATACAATGCTTGGTCCCTCGTCACAGCCTCGAGCATTGGGACCTCCGTGATGGAGTTGACTTCTGGCAGTATTTTTGCCTGATCTTCTATCATCTGGCTCGAGGTTCTGTCCTTTTTCTTGTCAACTGAGCCCCCGGTTTCGTTACCTGTGTTAGCATGCGAAAGGGGTGACGTATTGCTGTCCCCTGTCCTCTGACCTCTAGGTGACTGTTGCAGAGTGTTCGAGACTCTCCTCCATACCTTGGCTGCCCCGATTTTCGAGCTCTGATTTGGCTCCTCCAAATTCCTCACGTCACCTGTCTTGTCTAATACTTTACTAGCCAGCGGGTTGTCTGAGGCATGGAACTGTACTGTTGCCGCCGAGGAGGAGCTAGCTCGGAATTGCATATCGGAATCTGGTACCGGAGATTCTGTCCATAGGAACTGTTGTTTCTCCGATATCACTTCCGACTCTGCTCGGATATGAAATGTTGCCCCCTTGTCCACCACCACCTGGAATTTTGGCATAGCTCCATTGGGCTTGACTGAGACCTGGACTTTAGCGAAGTATAGGTTGTTGAAATTTCTGGTGTCCTCATGTATTTCTCTCAGTTCGCCGGCTTCTGAAACCAAGGACCTGAAGATCATTTCCTTCCAGAGATGGAAGGGCAGTCCAAACAGCTTGACTTCGATCAGGTTGAGGTTGACCGGAATAGCGTTGCAGTTTGCCGTCCATTGTCTTATGTTCAGGATGGACCTAGTTCTCAGGAGTTCAATTCTTTCCAACCCTCTAACTATTGAGAGATCTAGTTTGGTTCTGATAATGGCGAACCCCCTTTTGAAAGGGATGATATCGAAGTCCTGGCTACTTAATGCTGTTCCAATGGTCTGGATGGCCTCCTTCCAATCATCCTGTGGTGGAATCATCTCTAAAACTAGAGATGATTCCCAGTTGATGTCGCCCTTATCCGTTACAGCCATTGTCGGATTAGATGAGCTTCCCTTAGAAAAGCTTGAAGAAGAAGAAAAAAGATGGAGTGGAGGTTTTGAAGCACTTCTGGTTCTGGGTTTGCATTTAAATAGAGAATTACTCAGAGGGACTACTGCCTGCGAAACTGAAGAGTCCTTCACTATCTTACCAGTCCTCGTTTGTGGTTCCAATGATGAAATGTGAACAGGTTGCCTCCATGCATTAGGGGTCAGGTTGTTGGAGGATAAGAGATTTTTGGGAGTCTGCCCCTTCTTTACTCCGCCAAGACTAATCGGTGGAGGGGTAATCGAGAGAACTTTCTTTAGAGTTGCCGCCACTTTAACCCACCCTCCTTGCTTCGTGGCTGCCGGAAAGCATATGGTTCTACTATTGTTTTTACCTTCACCTGCTATGAGAATCCAGACGTATTCTCCCTGAGCGTTAACCATATTCTCCCACAACCAAATGATCTTGCCGTCCTTGAAGCTGGATACTCTCTTAGAATTCTTTCTTTGATCTCCTTGGTCTATTAAGTCTTCTATAAAGTGAATCAAACTGAGGACCCCTGTGGCCGGCAGATTTATCTTTCAGATTCTATTGTGGCTTATTTCAAGGATCCCGAATCTTCCTCTACTCAAATTTTCTATCTCGAAGCACTTACTTTCCACTTGAAGAAAAGTGGACGAAACCCTTTCTAATCTCCCTTTCTCAAAGGTTCCATTCCTTAAAATGAGGTTTCTTCTCCAGGCTTTCTCTGCTAATCTTGCCTGCTCTACTTTTCTTACTTCTTCCCATTCTACTCTGTCCCTAATACCGCGCTCTCTTTCTCTTCTTCCCATTCTACTCTTCTCCAGGCAAGAACCAATATTCACAGCTTGGAATCCTATTCATAATATTTCCATACTCCCCTTGAGATGTTTCTTTCATGAAATATGGAGTCTTATGCCACTAGCTCATCAGTGGATTTGAACCATCACAGACAGCTGCATCTGGAAATTCACCACTAAGAAGGATAACGGTAGGCAATAGTGGTCCCCGCCCTCACACACAGATTGGAGACAAGAGCACCACAACTTAAAATTCCAGTTATAAAAGCGCTCCTCTCATGGTTGATTAACTTGATTTAGGAAAAAGAAATTGGTTTTGGACAAATACATGGTTCGCAAAGTCATCCATTTGGCATTTCACTATCATGAATTCATGTGCATTTGCAAATAATAGCAAACAAGTTATGTTTGCACGGGCATGGACTATGCATTTTAACAGAAAATTTCTTTGCGAAATGCTTGGGGTCCTGGGGACCTATTACAGGAATCACAATATTCGCAACGTAATGGATCAAGATTTTGAACATGGGTGTGTAAGTAACAAATTATTCTGACAAATCTTCCAGGTAATTCAAAAATGGGGTCTAGTTTCTTGCTACTTTGTTGAAGAGGGGAACATAGTAGAAACAAGCAAAATGCACTAACCAACAAGAGAAAAGAACTGAAAGACAAACCTGTCGTTGTTGTTCAGAAATGTATGAACCAGTTAAATCTCGCAGCATATCCAATATATCATTGAAGGTGACCTTTCCGTTGCAATCTAAATCATAAATCTTGAAGATAACTATATAAGAAAGAGAAAACAGAAATAAGATCATACAGAAAACTGTATCGTATCTTCATTACAAAATTTAGCATAGATGGCGTACACTAACTCAAAATGCAAAAGTTTCCAAGTTTCGAATTATTAAGAAATAAATTCAGGTTTTTAAATAATAAAAATCATATAAGTCAAAGTGGAAAAGCCATCTTAGTCAGTTACTGTAGTTTTATAAGCAGAGGTAGTTACGCTCGATCTTCTGCTGCAGAGCTGCACGAGAACTGAACGCAGAAAGGAAAGCCACAAATTCCTTAAAGTTTAAACCGTCTATCATCCTTAACAATCGCTGTAAGAGAAATAAAAGATAATCAAAACTCTTTCATATACATCATTCTTGATACAGAAAACAAAATCAGCTAGGAGAGCACCAAAATGCTTTGGAACTATAAACTACCTGGCATCCTTCACAATGCAATGCATAAAAAAACATTAAAAACTACAAAATTATATTTACATTTTATTCACACAGAATCTTCTTGTGTTCTTCCCTTCTTCTTAGTTTTTAAAATATTATTGCTAATTATCTTAAATTAATTGGAAATATAAGAAGTAGTTAAGAATGTAATAAATAATTTGTATGGAATTAGGATTTTAAGTTTTACACAAAAAGAAATCCAAAAAATGGTCAAGTAGGTTCTTCTCGGTCTCGGTCTGGATGAGGCGAGATAGACAAGAAACTCGGCCAAACCCATACTCGGTGTTTTGCCCATGTCTCGTCTCAGGAGAGGTCCCAGACCGAGCCAAGACACGAGATTCTCGGACATCTCGGCCGAGACAGACTACATAGATCTCTATACAAGAAACCAGAAACACAAATATCTCACAAAGAATCCAAATTAGGTAAGGAATGCATATATTTCTTAAAATTCAATCTGTCTTGCTGTGAAACTAACAAATAAAATAACAGTCAAAAGAATGCCAAAAAAAGTTCTAAACTATGTAGACGATTATTAAAAGAAAAATAATCACCTGAGAAAGAGGATTAACAGCAAATTCAGGTACAGATAAGAACTCATCAGCAGAAATGAAACCTCCACCACTTCGATCAAGTTGACAAAACCTTTGGTACAGAGAAACGATTTCTTGCTGTGAAACTAACAAATCGAAGTAATCATCAGTAAAAACTCCATAAGAATGAAAATAACGAAATCAAGAAAAAAAAATGATTGAAGAGAAAGTACAAGTATTGTTGCAGTGTTCTTGGACTTCTTCAATGTCGTATTGAGTAAGCATTGAAGAAGTGTTTCCCATTGTTCCTGATTTATAAATTATAAAATCAAAATTTGATGGATCGATGTTGTAAGAAATGAAGAAACCCTAATTGTGCTAAGCGACTATGGTGCGTGATCCCTACCCTCGCCTTCTCCGCCAACAGAGATAGTTAGGGAGCCGAAGATCGAGAGACAATAAAGATCTCGTTGCGACCGCAGACTTTATCATTTGTTTTACCGAGGCGCGGCAACAGTCACCTAACTCTTGATTAGTGTTGTAAAAGCAGGCCCGGTCTGGACTGCCCGGTTTCAAGGCAGGATGATCCTACACCGGTCTGGATTTTTTTCTTTATTTGTTGAAGAAAATTTGGCCCATATCTCCCTGAAAAGCTTATGCTATAACTAAAAAAGACTCGACTCAATATTGAAACGCGCTCTCTCCTCTCTCCTCCCCGTAACCGTCTCTCTCTCTCTAAAACTTCTCCGATATGTGTTTGCTCTCCCTTCGCCGGATCCCTCTTTTTTCATTGTTTGTTAGTCTTCCCTCCATTAGTCTTCCCTCCATTAATAGGGCTTCTCTTCTGCAGCCTTCTTCCACCATATTCCGTCAATCGATTAGGGTCGCTCTTAACGTCATGAAGTTTTGATCGGAACTTTGTAGTAATGGTTTTGCTTTAAATTTTTGGGGACAGAAGAACTGGTTTTGCTTCAAATTTGGGGATAGAAGAACTGGATTTGCTTCAAATTTTTAGTTTAGATTTACCTAGTTATAAGGGATTAATTCAAGGTTCTGTTGATTTTTTAACCTATGGTTCATCTTAGAAAAATGAACCCTTGATTAGAAAGTAGATGATATTTGAAGATCCAAAAGTATTGATTATATAAATCCATCTTTAATCTTTTGTTCACATCTTGATAGAAGAGTTATTCGTTGAAGAAATTCTTCGACCACGATGACGTTGTTAGTTAAATCATCTTCTTCTATATGTTCTTTATGAAGCAGTGATTGATTTCCTTCTGGAATCAATGATCAATTTTCATTCGTTCAGTCATGATTGGAATCTGGAGAGAACCGAGTTGATGCTGATGAACGGATTGGTGTGGCTGTGTGGTATGTGGCATTGAGTAATGGCGATTTTCCTTCCCGGTGATGGCAGCGGTTTTCCAGCGATAGAATCGGCTTTCTGATGACGGCGGTGATGGGGCAGTGGGGGGTTGCTTTTGCGGCGTTTCCTCTATGGTGGTGGTGGTTCTCCGGGAGATGGCGGCGGCTCTCCGGCGATGAAGACGGTTTTACGTGATGAAAACCGTTTTTTCCGATGAAGACTAGGGTGGTTATTTTAGTACTAGTATTGTATTAACGGCCTTTAGGGTCTTTTCATTCGCGACCTTTAGGGTCTTTTCATCCATGATCTTTAGGATCCTTTCATTTTTCGACTTTTACGGTCATTTTATTGAGTCTGTCTAGTCCAATTTCTTTCTCTTCATAAGGCACTTTGCATTTAAAGGTATGTAACTCTCATGAAGTTTTCAGAGGAGAGAAATAAAAATTTATCCATGTAAACATTGTGATTTAATCACTTATTAATGGAAATTGTTCCCTTGGTTTCAAAAAAAAAAAAAAACTAAAAAAGACTCATCAAAACTTGGATTTTTGAGTCAAAGGTCCAAAATCTGGGGGGTAAATCCAAAAAAAATCCACTCTTGCCCAAAAATTAGTTGCAGGTCCAAATGTCAGTTTTTTTATTTTTATCCCCCTCTTGCCCTTGGACGGGACATGCCGACGTTTTCCTGAAAAAAAAAACTGACTGGTAAATAAAATAATTTACCAGTACACGAAAAATTCAAAATTTCAAAATTTTTCCCGCCCAGCAAACCATCTCTTCCCGGTAAATAAAATAATTTTCCGCACACAAAAAATTCCAATTTTCAAATTTTTTTGAAAGTTCAATTTTCCGTCTAAAATTTCAAATTTTTTAGACGGAATTTCAAATTCCCGCCCAGCAAAAGTGTCTAGCACTGAAAAAAATTTCCAGTAAATAAAATAATTTTTCGAAAAAAAATTCGTTTCTCGGGAAATTTTCGGTGGCAGTTCCGTAAATTTCTGAACAGTACAGATTTTGATGGACGGGTTGTCAGATTCTTTTTCAGAAAAAATCGTTTCCCGAGAAATTTCGATGGCAATTTTGTAATTTTTCAATGGCAATTTTGTAATTTTTCGATGGCATGAAATGTAAATACTTTGTTTTCCAAGGGCCATTTCGTCATTTTTTTTTCCCAACCTGACACTTTGGACCTGCTTTTTATTTTTTGCCTACCTAGGATGGGAATCCTATTAAGGGCCTCCTTTTGGACCCTTCACCCAATCCCCCTCAAAACTTTATAGGCTTCAGCTCCTTGTCCCATTATAAATTAATCTTCGGGGAATAAATTCTCTAGGGAATTCATGTTTTTTTATACATTCTCTGGGGCATATTATAAATTAATCCAAAAACTCACTTGATCAGACATTGCCCCTAATCTTCATCTTCTCTATCACCTTCACCGCCACAACTTCATACTACCATCATTTCCGCCACCATTTTCACCTCTTCTATCTCCTCTCTTTTCCTCTCTCACTAACTGTTGTCTTCTCTTTATGAATCATTTCAACATCACAAGCAAAAGGCATTGTTGTAGACTTGTAGTTTCGTAACATCCTACAAATTTCACAAAGAGCAATAGAAAGAATATGATGAACTCGCTTGATGCGGGCGAGAAGAAAGTATCTAGTGGCTCAGGAATCTTAATAGGGTCTTTTAGGTTAACATTATTTTCTAGGGCGAGATCTACAAAAGTCCCCTTCTCTAAGTATGTAAGATTTGAAAGTGAAAATAGAAATCGGTTCATCTGTTAGGGTTTGTCATCTACTTTAAATTAATAATCTCTAGAGAGATGAACAACAAATATAGAATCATAAGAAGAAACCATTGCCCCTTTTTGAGATCAGGATAAAATTGGGTTCTCAAAAGGATTTAAAATTAAGGAACATGGGGTAATAAACCTACCTACATAACTAAACATTAAACATGTTTGAACCCATAGACCTAGATGAATTGAGACGACAGCAGCAACATCAATTTTCTCTCGAGTGGAAGAAGACAAATGGGTTTTCTCGTAGTCAGAATTTTAGAGAGAAAAGTATGAGAAATGGAGAGAGAACGAGAGGAGAAAAAGGAGGGAGAGAGAGAGAAAAAAAATTGGTGGTTGTGGTAGTGGCGATGGCGGGTAATTGTGGTGGTGGTGATCGGAGTTTGTGGGTGAAACTCAGGTGAAGATGAAGATGAAGACTAATGACTAAAAAAAATTTGATATTGTTTTGGATTAAAAAATAAATATCTCTAAGTCAAGTTTTGACTGACTGAATCTTTATTCCCTAGAGAATTTTCTATATTCCTCAAAGCCGCGACCTTATTTAATTCACTAACATGGTGAAAAGACATAAATGACTTACAAGTCAAAGAAAAATTATTTTTGTAATTTTCAAAAAAAATTCTCTTTCTTTTTCACCCTACACTCTCCCCCTCTAAAATCTAACACGATTATCTCCCTCTCTCTCTCTCTAACATTGAACAGAAGAACTACAAAAATATTGATTTTCATTGTCAAAAATTGATTCTCTATCACACGATTGATTGATTCTCTCTCCAAAACCGATCGAACAAACCAACTTAAGAACTCAAGGTAGTTTCACTGTTATTTCTGTTTGATGATGTTATATCTAAAGTTAATTTGTGTGAGGAAATCAAATCTTCCTAAAAAAAATGAGAGGTAATTTCTAAAAAGGTCAAAATAATATTGAAAATGAGTAGAAAAACACTAAACATTTGAAAATTATTATTCAGGTCAAAAAGTGTGCAAATACTAAAATACCCATTTTTGTCATTTTGTGTAACTAAATTCTTTTATTTTTCTTTAAATTTTAAATCGATATAACTTTTGTTTGAGATGTCGGATTTCTATAAAAATTATATATTTAGAAATGATTTTTCATTAGCTTTCTAACAAGATCTACTTTCAATACTTTTTCAAAAAAAAAACCCAAAAAAAACGACGGTTTTTTCTTTACGTTTTTCTGCAAACGTGTTTTGTGTTTTTGTGTGAGGAAATCAAATCTTGCTAAAAAAAAAATGAGAGGTAATTTCTAAAAAGGTCAAAATAATATTGAAAATGAGTAGAAAAACACAAAACATTTGAAAATTATTATTCAGGTCAAAATGTGTGCAAATACTAAAATACCCATTTTTGTCATTTTGTGTAACTAAATTCTTTTATTTTTCTTTAAATTTTAAATCGATATAACTTTTGTTTGAGATGTCGGATTTCTATAAAAATTATATATTTAGAAATGATTTTTCATTAGCTTTCTAACAAGATCCACTTTCAATACTTTTTTAAAAAAAAACCCAAAAAAAACGACGTTTTTTTCTTTACGTTTTTCAGCAAACGTGTTTGCAGCACTCTGTTCTGCAAACGTGTTTGCAACAATCTGATCTGCAAACGTGTGTTTGCATAATGTAAACTGCAAACGTGTGTTTGCATAATGTAAACTGCAAACTGTTTTTGCAAAATTTAGAGTAAGTACAGCTTTTTGATAGACTAAACGTTTTCTAATTATAATTCAGTAATAACTCACCTTTAATAAAATCAAGTTCCAATTTCATTATTAAATGCACGAACATTCTTCTTCCATCTCCAACTTCCCCAACCCCCTATAAATATCAGTCGATTATACCCACCATTACTACCAAATTACCCATTCAACTCCTCCTAACTCCATCTCTAGCTCTCTCGTTCTGTTTCTCTATTTTAGACTCTCAATGGCTTCCCTTCAAGATAGAATGTCCAAGTTCAAAACAAGTAGCCTAGAAAGCACCCGGAATAGCAAAAAAGTAACTCTTTCTCGTCCACTTCATAATGCTTCTCAAAGAGGTGACAAAATTTATCTCTTTCTGGCATTCTATCAAAAAGTTGCCTAGCATCATCTCTTACTCCTTAGAAAGTAACAAAGAGAAGAAAAAAGTTTTTTATACTTCGAAAGTTCAAGTAATAGTGTAAAACCATCTAACGGGCAATTATATAACCTTTGGCAATGACTTTATCATCTTCTGCAGTTCCATTTTTGTTCTTTATACTTCACAAAACAAAATAAGGCAATGAATGCGAACTGAAATTCTTGATCATTTATCTAACAACAGACATGTTCACTATTTAATTTCAATAAAATCAACTGTTTGCGCAACTCCCAGATTCTCCACTTTGAAGATTTCATCAAACAGTTTTACAACGTCGATGATTGTTCTTACTATATATAAACTTCAAGCAGAAAGAAACCAAAATCGAAGAATTAAACAAAAGACTGTTTGATAATAAGAAAACTAAGTAAATAAATTCATATTATCTTCTACAATAGAACCTAATAGACTCCAGTCTAAAGTAAGGAAAAATAAAGAAAACCAAAACATTCTAAATAAAAATTAACCCCAACTATTGTAGAGAAACAACAGAAAGCCTCTCACATTTCACCACCAAAAATACTCTGTCAAAACTTTGACCTAATAAATGAAACCAAGTACTTTACCACCAACATTCTTCCTCCTTTGCCTCTTCATGATCCATGATCCCAGCTGAAGTTGTGAGCACACTACAAAGTGACGTGCTATTTATGACGGACTATTTCCGACGGCATGAAGAAAACTGGTCGGAAAAAGCTCATATTTCCGACGGAGTTAGTACTTACCGTCGGAAATAATTGAATTTCCGACGGAATTTCTAAATTCCGACGAAAGTATGTGGTATTAACGACGAGTTTACACTGACCTTCCGACGAAAATACTTAATTTGTTATTTGGAGAAATGACACTGTTCCGACGACTCTTTATGTCGTCAGAAAAAGACCCAAATATGACGGGTTTAGATTTTCTCCGTCGGAAGAGGAAATAATTTCCTGAGTTTCTTGGCGCGAACATTTTCCGCCAAATTTTCGCGGAAATATTTTCCGCGAAAACTATTTTCGTCGGCTCGTTGGTCGGAAGTAGATGACCTTAGACCCAAACGCTACTTTCTCTTTCCTTCCCTCTTTCTTCTCTATTCTCTCTCCACGAAAATTATTCAAGTCGATTTTTAGGGTCAGGTAAACCAACGCCCTCTCTCTCTCCATCTTTGTTTTTCCATTGTTGATTTTTAGGGTTAAGCTTGGATTTTCAAGTTGTACTACTAGGTTAGGGTTAAGCTTGGATTTTCAAGTTGTACTACTAGGTTAGGGTTAAGCTTGGATTTTCAAGTTTCGGTTTCAAAAAAAAAAGTTCGTCAAGGTAAACCAACGCCCTCTCTCTCTAATTTTTGGTTCTTCATTTGATTTTTCCCTAATTAACCAGGATTGAAGTCTCTCTCTAGGACCTGGTTCTGCAGATCTAAATAGCAGGTTAGATTTTCCCCTAAATGTTTCCTATTTTGATTTCTAGTTCTTAGGGTTTCGATTGATTGTTTGTCAATTTTGATTCTGAAATTTTGTGGGTATTTCAAGTTTTCTACTACTTTAATTAGGTACTTCATCATTAGGGTAGCTCAGTTCACTTCTTTTTCCATTACATGTGAATTATTAGTACCAAAATCTTGTTGAGAATTTAGGTTATAGGTTTTTTTGTTGAGAATTTAGGTTATAGGTTGGGAATTAGTAGTATGTAAAAGATAGAAGTTACCATTCTACCTCTAGGTCTCTCTCTTTTCCTCCTAATCACTTTATGTTGTAAAAAGAAGTTTAACTTCTAAAAACTCTCATGTTTATACCAAAGGTAATCACCAAATCCTAATTCTGCTCTTGGACGTAACTAAACAAGTATGTTTTGTTTCTACCGCTTGATCTCATCTTTTTGCAGCAAAAGATAATTAGAGATAGGTGAGATTTTCGAACTATGGTACAAAGGTTTGTTTCAGTTTTGCGCACCAAGTATTGGATATTGCTAGCAATTTTCTGTGCAATAATAAATGGATCTCTAATTTAGTTTGTATAGCCCTTGTAGGGTGGATGGATGTGATTATGTTTGTAGTTTGTTTATGATCACAGTTTGGGGTGTGAACAATCTTATGCGTAATTTGAAACAAAATTGCCAGTTCTTTTTCTGGTCTAGTAGTAACTACTTAGCATAATTCTCATTATATTTGCAGTAGACATGGGAACTTTCAGTGTTTAGGCACTTATCTTGGTCAAAAGGATCATTCTGAACTTGTATTCTTTTCCAAATTGTGTATGTCACAAGGGGCTAGATGTCTTTATGCATTCTAATTTATATCTTTACTATATGTCCCTATTATGATAGACATCATCTTCTCCACTATAACCCAACCGGCATCATGGTTCCACATCTATGCCCACGATCGACTAATAATTTCCATTTATCTATTGATTCTGTTCTCCTCTGGGATTTTGGCAGTTGGTTTTCTTGTCTCTTATCCACTTGTTTACTTGCTAATTGACTTGCTTCTGTATTGACTTCGATAGTAAACATATACATTGTTCACTTTTTTAAAATTTTGATTTTGTAATTGGTTAACTGTTTCAAATAATTTAAAACTATTTCTAGTTAGCTTGATATTTCAGCTTTTTGAATCTGATTAACGCTTACACTTTTGCATTTCGATTGAAAAGTATTTCTAGTTAGCTTGTCATTTATACTTGCCTAAGTTGTAAATTGTGTCATGACTATTATTTGTAGGTCTTACGTGGTGGAATCGGAAGTTTGAGTAAGAGATTGTTAACCAGATCTGGAGCGGTAGCTCTCGGAATTCATCTCAACTACTCCCTTCTTCAATTTCTCCTGTCATAAACAGGTAATTAGTCTCTCATTAATTAACCTCATCAGTTAATCTAATCTCTGTTCATTCTGTATCTTTGATCTGATTATGCTAATCTACTTTTATACCGTATGATTTCTGTATCTTTCATTCTGTCATATACTTGACATCATTTTGATAAAATGATTTCTACTAGTTAACATAATTTGTGAAGTAGAATAAAGTTTCATTTTTAGAACCACATATCGCAGTCTTTTACGATCTAGGGAGCTTAGATCTTGCTTAAAAGTATAAGAAAATGTATGAATTAGAGGCAAGTAGTATTTATATGTGTTCCTATTACAAAGAACCAAAATGAGATAAAATGTTTAATGGTTTATCACTGTTTCGATCATTTGTTCATTCTTACTTCTTTCTAGTCAGAACTTGGTATTATGGGTATGCTTCTGGTTTACCACTTAAATTTTGAGTTGAATTTTGAACTGGTACAACTAACATGACATTATGTTCATTGTGATAGTTGGAACACACTTCCATTTGAAGGTAGTATTCTCTGGCTTCAATTATGTCTTGGGAAGTTTTAAAAGCTGTCTCCAGCCAGCGTTATCACCCTCGCATACCCCATCACTTCGTAAATTTAGTTTGACTGCATTTACCGTTTGGTCGGAGGTGCTCCACTGTTGGACTCATAAGACTTTGTGCTTGAAGCTGTTGTTAAATACGAAGAGGCACAAGAAACCATTAGGCGAAGTTATTCATAAAAATGAGTAATAACTTAATAAGATATGATGCAATGTATATATTGATACTGCCAACTGATTCATGTTTGAAAGGGTATGTTGGTTAGGTTGATTGGTCCTCTTCGTTTAAGTTACTGTTTCTTCTCTGATTGAATGTTACAGTAAGAAAGATTATACTATATCCTTGTCATAGTTAATAGTACTAGTACATGTGTATATATATATATATATATATATATATATATATAGTATATACTATATCCTTGTTTTTGAGTATGATTAATTTTGATCTTAATAGTACTAGTGTTATCAACTCTATCTCTCTGTTTTCTTTTAGTACTATCAATAGATAATCTAAAGCAGTTGGTTTCTAATTTGTTTGGTGTGTTGTGGATTTTCCAAGGGTATAGAGAAAGATGATAGCTTTTAGATTGTCAAATCATCTCTTTGCTTTCAATCTTACTACATTAATTAGTTGTATCTGTTTCATCATTGCTCTGACGACAATTGAAATTTTGTTTGCAGTTTATACGAAATGGGTGATGAACAACATCAAAAAAAAAAGAGGAAGGGGAAAGGGAAAGAATGGGTGGTTGAAAAAATTGAAGCCAAACGAGAAAATAGTAATCGAACTCAATGCAAAGAACTTACCAATAGGACAAAATGCTTTAGCATTGGCGCACTATATTTCCTTGCTCGCGAAAGACGGAAATAGGTTCTCACTCACGAAAGAGTGGACCGAGTTAGGAGAACAAATCAATGACGCCGTAGAAACGATAAAGGTAAATCTGTCATTTAATTAGATGTGTTTTTCTTTCTTTGCTTTCTTACATCTAATAATCTTTCTTTTTTATTTAGGTTTTGTTTGAATTTCCTAGTAATTGCGATAACTTTTTAAGAGAGAGATTAAATTTACGATGGAAAGATCACAAAAATTATTTGAAAACTAGATACTACAAGAACGAAGAAGACAAAAACCGATGTCGCGAGTTTGTACCTGAAGGAGTTGTTGCAACTCAGTGGTTATCTTTGATTGAGCTTTGGGGAACTGATGATTCAAAGGTACAAACATTTTATTTTCTTACACATTTAGGTAAAAGTTTGATGTGTTCTCTAAAGTATTATTATTGTTTCAATATAGGTAGTTTCCGAAAGAAATGCCAGAAATAGAGCTGCTATGAAGTGTCTTCACACTACGGGTTCTAAATCCTTTTCACGAGTCATATCGGAGGTAAAGCTTTCACTTAACATAAGTTTGTTAAAATGCTTTGGCAAACTT
>BEHA01050247.1:701178-778599 GCA_002897215.1 Eschscholzia californica subsp. californica
TTAAAATGCTTTGGCAAACTTACATTATTGTTATGTTGTAATGTTATTACTTGTGAAGTCTTTTCGTTTTTTAATTTTTATAGGTCGAAATAGAAGAAGGCATCACAATCGAGAGTCGAACAAAAATTTTTAAAGTCACTCGAACTCCTAAAGGTGCTAAAGAGATTTCAAATGAGGATTCTGCGGAAAAAGCAGTAAGTTTCTTTTCATATTAACATTTGATATGTTTAATATCTTATTATGTATATGAAATACGTGGACGGTAATCAACTTTGCATTGCTTGACAGAGACAAATGGATGAATTAGTGGCAAGTAGAATTGCCCAGAGTACTCCAGAAGATTTTGACGACTCGCCAAGCCCGAATGACGTATTTGGCACCGTCATGGGACGTGAGAGAGGTGGTCGTATTCGGTGTCTTCCAATGGTTAAACCAAAAGACATATGGGGTCGCCAGTCATCTTCGGGTGTCATTAAGGATTTAACGGAGAAAAACAAAACATTAACGGCAGAAGTTGAGGCTATGAAAGTGAAGATGGATGAATTTGAGGCTTTGAAAGAAGAGATGGAGTTATTTAAGAGATTCATGCAGTCACACACTGCAAGTTCATCGTCGCAGGTATAATTAACTTATATTTTTATTACGTTAATTACTATTACACCCAACCAATTTGCAAAAGTATCTCCTTTTATGATATAAAAGGACACCAAAACACACCCAAAAGAAACGGTTCCACTCGAATCACTTCTTTGACAAGATAGTGGAAACTTAGTACAAAACAGTTCATATCATTAAACTACACATAATTTTTTCGATCCTATTTGAAAGTGATTCTATCTATTTGTGTCCGTTAAAAGTATGAGAACCTCTTCATCACTTAAAGATGAATCTGTTGCATACTGCAAAGCAGTTTTACCATATATATCTACTTAGTTTGCCTTGGTCGAATTTCAGAGTCTCATGTTTAGTTCAGGTTTAGTAAAGATACTTTTATAAGGATTTAGTTTGCCTTGGTCGAATTTCACATAATTGCTAGTTTCAAATCATAACACACTTACTAACTTCATTTTGTATGTATGTTAATGCAGTTACCATGATATCTCGAGTCGTTTGTGGTGTTGAATGGAATGTCAATTGGATTTTTGAATCTCAGCCTCGATTTTGACTCGGTTGGTTTTATCGTTTACATTACTTAGGGACTTTGTTATTTTACGGTATTATGCTTGTATGAAACCAATAGTTTTATTAGTTTTCGACTTCATTACTTTTTATGTATATGACTTCAGTAATGAAATATCCGATACTTTTAATTTGTTATTCTTGTCAATGTTTGGTTTATGTTATTTTAGCCAGCAGCTTTATGTAATTGATAATGCTGCTGCTGCTGCTGCAGCAGCAGCGGAAAAAACAAAATTAAATTTAAAAAAAAAAATGAGTATTTACGTCGGATAGGAGCCGTCGGGAATAGCGTGTCACTATTTTCCGACGGATTATCAAAAACAAACCATCGGGAATAAGCCGTGGCAGGTTGACATTTACGAGAATCTTTTCCGACGCCTTTCTTTAAGTTAGTCGTCGTAAAAGAATCTATTTTCGACGACCCTCGTCGTCGGAAATACTATTTCCGTCGCCTCCATTTCCGACCACTTTGCGACGGCCCTGCGTCGTCGGAAGAAGTCTTTTCCGACGGCTTTATATCTATTTTCGACGGATCTTTTCCGTCATAAATGGTCTTCGTTTTTGTAGTGGCACAATATAACCAAACTGCATAGTTTCACATTAACCACACTAACAATACATAGCAAGAAGTGCATTACCCACATAGCAACCCATTTCATATCCAGCTTTAACAAGTCTCCCGTGTACTTGTTGGCATTGTATCAAACATTGGACGTGCAAGATCAAATTTATCATTAATCAAATACCCAGAGATCATAACGTTCCAAGAAACAAATGTTCTACGCGACATGTCCTTAAACACACGACGAGCATAATCAAGTTGACCATTACGCATATGATCACTAATTTCCATGTTAAACTTAACAACTTCATCATGTCCACCAAAGGGTAGTGAATTTGGGTTGTTTTTGTTTGCTTTGAATTTAAATGGATATAATTTTGGTTTCCTGTCGAGTTTTTTCCTGGGTAGAGATGTTTCATTTGGTAGTAAGGAGGTGGTATGTATGTTCCTGAATCGATTATTGAAGTTGCTTCTCATTGCTTTTTCATGCAAGATATTCACTTTTTTTTGCTCAAGGTCTTAACTTTCACTGGTTGACCAATCATCACCTACCAACAATCGATGCCTTTGGTCGTGTTCTATCTCTGAAAATCGAACTTCATCATCTCTCCCTCTCTCTCTCTAAATCTCTCGTTTTCTCTGTTACTTCAACGAAGAAGAAGAAAAAAAGACCTAAAAAATTGAGGCAAGTTTAGAGAGAAACTACTTTAAATAGATAAGGGTATTTTTGGAATGTAAAAAACAGAAAATGACCTTAATAGCAATTAATCATATTATTTTACACCTTATACCTCAAATGTAAAAAACAGAAAATGACCTTAATAGCAATTAATCATATTATTTTACACCTTATACCTCATTAATCAAAATATTTTGAAACCTTTTAGTCAATAGAAAACAATATAGGTTTGTTTAGTTATTATAATATTTTTCTCACCCAAAACAGTCATTTTCTCAAAAAATAACTCATATTTATAATACCCTTCTTGATGTTTTGTTGAAATCAGGTCGTTTAGATTATGCACAAGACTTGCTCGACGAAATGCTTCAATGAGTTTGCAATGTCTTGTGAACAGGTTGTTGTGTCTTGCAAACAAATTGCAATGCGTTGCAAACAACTTGTATTTCTATGCAACTCAGATGCAAAATATTTTTTGAATTAATTTGCTTAAGCTAAATGACTTGTTTTTTTTCTCTGTAGAGTTGATTGTGCTTTGTAAATATGCCAATTCATTTTGAACAGGGTTACTTCCCAAATGGCCCCCAACTTTGTGACCAGCTTCCTGCCTAGCCCCCTACTTTACCAATAATTCCGATATGACCCCATTTTTCAGTTATCTTTAACTTTCCGTTACTCTCTCTCCTCCATCTCATTTTCTCTCTCTGTCAAGTCACCTATCACGCCACATCATCATCTTCTCTGGCAGCGGTCGTCGGCCGGCCCAATTTCCGGCTGGCGACCTTCAATTTTTTTCTCTCTCTAAAAAAAAAAAATTTGATTTCCTTTCTTTCGTTAAACTCCGGCGAAGAGGGAAACCCCCTTTGCCGGACAGATCTTGAAGGTCTGTTTCGAATCTGAAACAGATCCGAACATACCTTCAAGGTCTTTTTCGAATCTGATTTCGACCAGACCTTCAAGGTCTGTTTCGCATCTCTGTTAGGATCTGATTTCGACCAAATCTACAAGTGATGATTTTTTGGCAGTCCTGGATGATCTGAGTAAAGAAAATATTTTGATTTTATTGGTCTCATTAGTGGTGCTTTTGTTTCAATTTAAGATGCCACACAAGTTTGCTAAGGAAAGCATGGTGGCCGATAAATGGGGTTCGAAAACCTAAACATCCCTTGGATTTTGGAAAACAAATGGATCTCCAATTTCCTGGTGTAAATGGTTTTAGATTTTGCCCACCATAAAGACCGTTGTAGGGTCTCAATGCACTTAAAGATCCCTTTCGAGGGTCGTGGCTGACAATTTAATAAAAAAAAAAAATTTTACGCACAATGAAAAAAATTAAACAATTTAACTATAAAAGAGATATCATGTGAAACAGGACCTTTTTGTACGAAATGAAAAAAATAAACAAAGTTTTTTTACGCACAATGTAATTAAAAATTAAATAATTTAACTATAAAAGAGACATCATAGAATAGATGTATCTAACCTCAATGTACGGCGTTGCAAAATTTTGGCCTAACATTTTTGCAACAAAAATTCTCTAGTTCGCGAAGTCGTTACTATTACTTTGGAAATTAAGAAGATAAAATAAAGTTTGAAAAAATAGTAACTAACATTAAGGTTATGTTTGGTTCGTGTGAAAAGAATTGGATGGGGAAACCATCGTTTTTGTGAAAACAATACAAACTGACCGATAAGATTATCAAATATTAGTGACTGCTAATAATCTGCAAATATTAACTATCATCTTCTCAATTTGCAACTATCCAAAACTAAGGTTTGCTATTTGTCTTCTCACACAATCTTAGAGTCTGTTTGTTACGTATGAAAAGGTTTGGATGTGAAAATGAATTTTCGTGACAACAAAGAAAATGAATTTTACATTTTCAACCGTTTGGTAGGAGTAAGAAAATTTTTGAGAAAATTCTAACAGCATCCAACATTAGTGATCTGGCATCCTCTTTACACCTGTAAAAAAGGCGCCTATTGCCAAAACAGTGGGCGTTTTTATAACGTCCCCAATTTTCACCCACGATTTCAGCCATTAAATCGTCCAATTAGGGTTCTCCAATTTCAGTCTCCAATCTCATTAATCTTCTTCTTCTTCTTCCTCCTTGTGTCACGACCATCTTGTCAAACCTTGTTGGTACTGCCGATGTCCCGTGTCTTTTTGTATTTTCATATGAAAGGTAATTAATGGTTCTAGCATATGCCTTGCACTAGGCCGACATATATCTTGAGCATGCATAGTAAGGTTTCATGTACATAGGTAGTTTCCTACATAATTTCCCTTTGGCACGGGACATAAACGTCTTTGTTTTAAACAAGTATGCCTGGTTAAAACCAATGATGTTTCCCTCTGAAAATAGGTGAAACAATAACTTTGCATATATGTAGGGGAGTGGAAGGTAAGCTTTGAGTGGAAGACGCATGCCTTCCAAATAGTGGGCTACCAAAGAGGCATAAGCATCCCTAGCCTTAAGAAGCTTCTTTAGTCATGTGCTTGTTCTAATTTATAAGCTTTCATTTGCGATCAACACAATCTTGTTGCTTTCATTTGTAGAAATCATATCGTTTGTAATATTACTTTTGTAAGGCTGACTTGTACCGAGAAAGTAAGGTTGTGACTGTTGGGTTGTGGTGTCACCTAGTGTGCTAAGCGGAATCTCAGACATCTCATGTCTAACACTAGTATGATCCCAAGATCATCATGCATAAGCTAATAATTAACTAAGAGTTTAGGATTACCTTAATCACTAGTTTTTCCTCGAACCTTTCCAATCAAATGCGAAGACCAAGAGCCCCACGTGTTGCTCCTCTACTCAAGCCACCCGAATGATCAATTTGATCTCCCACCTTGTAGCTAAGTAGAACTCCAATGCTGGTTTGATTTGAAGAACACTTCTAAGACTAGTTAGATAGCTTGAGAATTAGCTCAGTTTCTCTCCATTTGATGTTGTAGAGTAAAAAAACTTCTTTAAAAATTCCACACCTTATTCAAGTCCCTAAGAGACATTGAATAAAACCCTAGTTAGAGTCTCACCCTAATTAGGTTTACCAAAAAGTAACTTTTGAATAAGATTAAGGAAACAATCATTTCCTATTTCCCTAGCATGTGGTCGACCCCAATCAGAGGCCAAAAACTTCACTTTTTGCCCCCGGCCCAAAATCCCTTCTTTCAGACCTTTTATGCTATCTTTGCCTAAACTTCTTTTAGGCCTATGAGACATGTTTATGGAACTCTCCCATGATTATACGTCTCATCCCACTGGTCATATCATCCGATCAAATAGACATTCTTATGTGTAACCTGTTGAAAGTGTCTTGAATATGGATTGAATCTGACCGGCTTCATTAATGGAAATGGCCCGCCAAGGCCGACCCCAATCAGAGCCGAAAATCTTCACTTTTTGCCCCCGGCCCAAAATCCCTTCTTTCAGACCTTTTATGCTATCTTTGCCTAAACTTCTTTTAGGTCTATGAGACATGTTTATAGAACTCTCCCAAGATTATACGTCTCATCCCACTGGTCATATCATCCGATCAAATAGACATTCTTATGTGTAACCTGTTGAAAGTGTCTTGAATATGGATTGATATCGAATCTGGTTTACGACCCATTGACAATTTTGGACCCGTTAGCGGAGCTGATTACTGAGACAGGTCTGGTATGTGAAGCAGGACTGTGAGGCAGAGATTGACTCCGAGACAGAGCTAGAAATGCGGAGTAGTGCTTATGTCGGTTATTAGTGTTAGCACATCCATGTGTAATTCAGATTTAGAGAGAGGGAGAGTCGGGGAGGCGGTGGGATTATGGTTTTAGTGGCTATATAAACTAAAATCCTAAGGAGAATAAGCAGCACAATCTCACGAAATCTCTTATGTAACTTGTTTGCTTATCATAGTGGAAATCATCGCGTCGTTGTCGCCGTGGAGTAGGTCTCATTAACCGAACCACGTATATCTCTATGTTCTATTCTTGATTGTTCTTTATTTCCTATTGCTTCTGCTTGATTGCTCGCTATTGATCACATTAAACCTCGATTGTCATAACAAACTGGTACCAGAGCTTGTGTTTTGAAGTTTCTGTGATGGCGAAATACGAGATAGAGAAGTTCGATGAAAGTAATGATTTTAATCTTTGGAAGATTAAGATGCAAGCAGTATTAGTTCAACAAGGTTTGCTGAAAACGTTGAACGAGAAGGATGCACTCACTGAATCATTATCAGAAGCAGAGAAGGAAGATCTCATGGAAAGAGCTCTTCGTCAGATTCTGTTCTGTTTGAACAATGAGGTCTTGCGAGAAGTAGCGACGGAAACTACAACCGATGGCCTTGGAGTAAGATGGAGGCAAGGTATATGACGAAATCTCTAACTAATCATTTGTATCTAAAGAAGAAATTATTTAGTTTACAGATGTTAGAAGGGGAATCATTGAAAGACCATATGGATGAAATCAACTGGGTATTCTTGGACTTGGCAAATATAGATGTCAAATTATGAAGATAAGGCAGTACTTTTGCTTGCATCCCTGCCACCAACATATGAAAGCTTTGTTGATTCTTTTATGTCTGGAAAAACAACTACAACCTTGGAAGATGTTAAAGCAGCGCTGAATTCTAAGGAGTTGAGACGGAGGTCAATGGAAGAAAGCAACTCAGGAGCTGGTTTGGTTGTAAGGGGAAGGCCGCAGCATGCAGTCGATAGGAAAGGTCGTTCACAGTCTAAATCGAAACCTAAGAAGTACAAATGCTATAATTGTAAGAAAGAGGGACATTACAAGAAGAACTGTCCTGAGCTTGGAAAGAAACCAAGGGAGGCAGCAGTCATCGAGGAAGATGATGGTAGTGTCTTGGCAATCATTGAAGAATGTGATGAAGCTATGCTTCTGGCTATCAATGCCTGCTTCGCTGAAGATAGGTGGATTTTGGATACTGGTTGTACGTTACATGTATGACCTCATAGGGATTGGTTTTCCACTTACACGACCACTAATGGAGGAAAGGTGTTAATGGGAAAAGACACTCCCTGTAAGGTGGTTGGAATTCATACTATTCAGATCAAGATGCACGATGGTATTGTGAGGACTATAACAGACATCAGACATGTTCCAGATTTGGAGAGGAATCTGATCTCTTTGGGAACTCTGGATGATAATGGTTATAAATACACTAGTAAAGGTGCTGTGCTTCGGATTTCTAAGGGGAGTCTTACAGTTATGAAAGGGTTGAAGACAAATGGTCTGTATGTGCTACAGGGTAACACTGTTACTAGAACTGTAGCGGTATCATCATCAGACAAAGAGATTGAGACTACCAAGCTATGGCATATGCGGTTAGGGCATATGCGGTTAGGGCATATGAGCGAAAGAGGGATGGCTATACTGAGTAAGCAGAATTTACTCTGTCGGCAGAAGGTTGGAAAACTGGAATTCTGCGAACATTGTGTCTTCGGGAAACATTGTCGGGTCAAATTCAGTATATCGGTTCATAATACCAAAAGAACTCTGGACTACATCCATTAAGATCTTTGGGGTCCCTCTCGGGCCAGCTCACATGGTGGGGGTAGATACATGTTAACCTTGATAGATGATTTTTTCAGGAAAGTATGGGTCTACATACTGAAACGCAAAGATGAGGCTTTCGTTAAGTTCAAACAGTGGAGGACTTTGATCGAGAAGCAGACTAGAATCGATCAAACGCTTAAGGACTGACAATGGAATGGAATTTTGCGGAAACTGATGATGCATAAAATGTCCAGACGTTGACTAACGTCTGAAGAGTCAAGATCAGACTTGAAGTCTACCGGGTCAACCCGGCTTAAGGTAACAATACCGCTGAGCCCCTGATGGTCCACCAAATATTCCCCTAACTAGGAGGTCGACCAGAAGAAACCACCCCCGCAAAACGCCCTTGGCATGGACAGATCAGCCCTGGGGTCTTCAGAGGAGAAAAGGGGGGGGGGGNNNNCAAACAGATCCAGCCAATGTCTTACGCCCAGAACTGGGGAGGCAGCAGCACTAGGCGATCTACCAACTTAATCCCGAATCTTCCAAAAAGATCTCAGTCGGCTACACATCTCGAAGTGTTTAAGCCAGCTTGAACTCCACGTAACTAAAGAAGGAAACTTCTCTTCTAGAATCTATCACATCGGCAAGATATCTACGAAGGATCCTTGAACTTAGGAACTTCCACTTATCAAAGATCCGAGATAGACTCTAAGAGAAACCCTAGATACTCAAGACAAGAAACTTTCCCTGTGGTCTGACGGCAACCGCCTCACCACCGCCACTAATCATAGTCGGCCTAACATCGCTTATAAAAGGCTCCTCACATCGTCCTTCTCAGGACACGATCTCTTGAACCGAAGAGGATCACCCAAAACTCAGAGTTCCCATAACTCGCCCCCAAAAGGATCAATCAATATTCATTCTTTTACTGCAAAGAGCACCCTGACTGGCTTGAGCGTCGGAGCGGTTTCGAACCCTTTACAGGTCTTCCCTCCTTGGGAACAGACGAACAGGAACAAGAGCAAGGAGCAAGGAGCAGGAGCACGGAACAAGGAGCAGGAACAAGGAGCGAGGATCAGGGAGAAGGAGGCAGAACAGGAGATCGAGCAGAAAGCAGAACGGGATTCAGGAACTCTAAACCGAGCAAAACTCAACTTAACA
The DNA here is from genome assembly GCA_002897215.1 of Eschscholzia californica subsp. californica. Lineage (NCBI taxonomy): Eukaryota > Viridiplantae > Streptophyta > Magnoliopsida > Ranunculales > Papaveraceae > Eschscholzia > Eschscholzia californica. Next base: position 710,267 of record BEHA01050247.1, read on the forward strand.
TAATAATCAAACATAACGGAGGTTGTCATGCATCAAATCTCGATTTTATGTTGATCTAACGGAAAGCCATTTTTTGAGATCAGTAGAAACAAGTTTAATAGGTTCTTTGTAGACCAAGGGATTGTGAGACACCGTACGATCAGAAAGACACCACATCAGAATGGTGTGGCAGAACGTATGAACAAAACTCTACTAGAACAAACTCGTTGTATGCTTTCGAATGCAGAGCTGCCGGAGGTGTTCTGGGCTAAAGCAGTGAACACGACAGCGTATCTGGTTAATATTTCTCCGTGTACATCTATTGAGTATAAAACTCCTAATGAGGTATGGTCTGGTATCCTACGAAGTATGAGAACTTGAGGATTTTTGGTTGCCCGGCTTATGCACATGTTAAGGAAGGTAAGCTGGATCTGAGGGCTAAGAAATGTGTATTTCTTGGTTACGAACCCGGAGTGAAAGGTTATCAGTTGTGGAGTCCGGATGAAAAATCAAAGAAATTTCTCATCAGTAGAGATGTTACTTTTGATGAGTTAGCGATGATTACTCAGAAGGTAACGCCTGTTGATGCTCGGGAGAGTGTTGGTAAACAGGTGGAGCAGGAAGATTATAGGGAACAGGTGGAGCTTGAGATAGACACCCCGGAGGAGGTTCGGCCTCAGATAGATGAGCAAACTGAGGAAGATGAACCGGAACTGGTTCATTACAGTGTTGCGAGGAACAGGGAAATGAGAGACATTCGGGCACCAGAAAGGTATGGAATAGTAGATATGGTTGCATTCGCACTTAGGGTAGGGAAAGCATTGATGGAGGTGAGTCATGCACCTATGACGAAGCTATGAGGAGTGATGAATCAAGGCAGTTGTCTCTTGTCATGAATGAAGAGATTGAGTTTCTTCGTAAGAACCGGACCTGGGAATTAGCCGAGCAGCCTAAGGGTCAGAAGATTGTTGGTAGAAAATGAGTTTTCAAAAAGAAGGAAGGAATCCCAAGGGTGGAAGATGCACGATACAAAGCACAGTTAGTAGCTAAGGGGTTTATACAGCGAGAAGGGATAAACTTCAATGAGGTATTTTCTCCTGTTTAAACATAGCTCTATTAGAGTATTACTTGCTATGGTTTCTTTGTATGGTATGGAATTGGAGCAACTTAATGTTAAGACTGCGTTCTTACATGGGAGTTGAAGGAACAAATCTATATGCGTCAACCAGAGGGGTTTGAGATTCTCGGGGAAGAAGACCATGTCTGTTTCCTAAAGAAATCCTTGTATGGACTGAAACAGTCTCATCGGCAGTGGTATAAGCATTTTGATACGTTTATGGTTAAAAACGGCTATGGCAGAAGTAGGTATGATAGTTGTGTGTATCACAGGAAACTCTCAGATGGTTCTTATGTGTATCTACTCCTATATGTGGATGACATGCTGATAGCTTGCAAGGATATGCCGGAAATCCACATGTTAAAGGATCAGTTAAAGGGTGAGTTTGAGATGAAAGACTTGGGGGCCTCAAGGAAGATACTGGGTATGGAGATACGTAGAGACAGATCTGCTGGGCAACTGTTCTTGTCTCAGAAAACGTACATCGAGAAGGTGTTGGAACGTTTTGGTATGACTGAGGCAAAACCTGTCAGTACTCCATTAGCAGCAGATTTCAAGCTTTCGAGTGAACTGTCACCGACAACTGATGAAGAGACAGAGTACATGTCTCGAGTGCCTTATGCAAATGCAGTAGATTGCATTATGTATGCTATGGTGTGCACAAAGCCTGATATTTCACATGATTATAGTGTAGTAAGCAGATACATGGGCAGACCTGAGAGAGGTCATTGGCAGGCTGTGAAATGGATACTGCGGTATCTGGGAGGAATTGCAGATGTTGATCTGATTTACGACAGAAGGGTTGACACTTCTGGTTCGGTGGTTGGATTTGTAGATTTAGATTTTTCAGGGGATCTTGATAGGAAGAGGTTGCTGACGGGCTATACATTCACACTCTGTGAGAATGCCATTAGTTGGAGAGCAGTGCTGCAGTCGATAGATTCAGATATTTTTGGGGATCTTGATAGGAAAAAATAAGGTTTTCTCACCTTCTATATGAGGGAGATCCCCCGGTGTCAATATCTGAGATGGAAATTTAGTTCATGTTTAACTTTTTGTATGATAGTTGTTTTAGGATAGTTGTGGGGTGCTCCACAATTTTAGTTCATGTTTAAATTTTGGGGCGCTCCAGCATTGCCTGCGAGAATCCAACACAACGACCCACGACTTGACCCATTCAGTGGTAGGATAGTTGTTTTACTAAATTTAAGTTGGGTCCTTGTAATGGTCTAGTATGTAAATTTAGTTCATTTTAACTTTTTGTACGATGACATTTGCCTTGCGACTTTCTATCAAGTCAAGAGTTTCCAAAAAAAAAAAAATACTAGAAGGAAACAATGTCATTTTATTAACCTAAGGATAAAAATGTCATTCATAAACATAAAAGAATAATGTTATTTTGCTACTATTGACAAAAGAAAATGTCATTTTGAATATATATTAAGATAAATATTCAGTTTAATAGATCTAAATAAGTTAAAATACTATTTCTTTGGTTTCCAACACCATGAAAATTAATTCCCCGTAAATCAAGGAATTAAAGTGAGTATGTCGAAGTGGATGTTCTAAGAAACTAAAGCCAATAAAATACAAAAAGTATACTCAACCCGTCTTTTGGGACTCCCAGTTGAATCCCATGTGAGAGAAACAAGGGTTTCTCTATCCTCTCAATGTTCAGTCACGTGGTGAGAGAAACCCTTGTTTCTCTCACATGCGGTTCATGTGGGAGTCCAAGGAGGCGGGTTGTGTAGCCTTGCTGAATAAAATATACTTAGTTCCAAATTATGGAAATACATATTTCCATAGAAATTCTTTTATTTCTATTCAAATAGGTGATATCAAACATAGAGATAGTTGAAATATACCAAATTATCATTGTTTCGAAATTAATGACTCGGCTCATTGACTCAATAACCATCTCCATCACGGGAGTAGGTGTCTTCCGGCGAGTTGATGTTGATATCTTCGAAAGCTTTATCATCTATACGGGAAAGCAAAATTGGAGTGTTAATAAACTAAAACCAAGGATAAAGCTAAAGCAGAGAGTTAGAACAAAGATGCTAGTTGAAGATGTTGTTTATTCTACTTCATAACAAGGAAACTCCATATCTTGTTCACCATGTTGGTTACACATAATCGGAGTCCTGCTGGATACTTGCAGCCACTTCAACAGTGGAAAATGTGAAAGTTTATTAAGCGACTGGTGTACTTGCACAATTTTTTCCCCTCAGTCTTGACCCTCCGGATTCAGAGAAAAATCTATCAAAAGGTTATATATATCACTAGTGGGTTTCCTAAAATCTATCATTCTTACTATTGCAAAGAAAGGGTGGTCGAGAGAACTCCACGCACAGCAGTTTTTGCTTCAGATGCAACTACCACATAACTCCCATATTTTGGGCTTTTCAAAGTACATTTTACTTCCAAGGAGATGATTATAAGGTAAGGGATGACAAATATGAAAATAGGGACCTTTGTTCGTAAAAAGGCAGGGACGAATTATAGTCTGTAAACGAATTTGAAAATCTCTCTCTCTAGACTCTGTGCTATAGATCTTTACAACTATAGGTTCTGGTAATTACATATTTACATGTGGAACTGGAGGGTCAAGCTGGAAGGTGATTACAAGAAGAGTAGTAGTTTCAAAAAAAATTCTCTTTACTCTCTGCTATGTTTTGGTGATTAGGGAAGGGAGGGTGGAATGAGGATGAATGATATCAAGTAATGAATATCAAGTGAGCGAACCATTCCATGTTGTAAAAGGAGAAATTTCTTTACGAACCCTAAATAGTCCTGTAGTTCTACTAATGTTATCTGTTATTCGTATTTATAGATTTCAAATCATTCAGCCTCGCGTAACGTGCTCCACAAACGGTCCGTTTACCCTCGGATATCATGCTCGACAAAAGTGTTGTGCTCCATGCGCCCGGGTTATACCTAATACTTTATAAGATGAAAAGAGAGAATAAAATGTAATATACAACACAATACCTTTCCTCAATGTTAATGCCACAACAACATCATTGTCCACCTGCACAAAAGAAAAAGAACAAAAATTTAAAAAATAATGATGAAGACATTTTCATGAATGAGATAGAAACCAATTACGTACATAATTCTGATAGAAAAATAAAAACAGTTTCTGGTTCTACCTACTCCCACTTTTTGCTATATAAGGTTGGAAGTAAATTGGACCAACTTAAACTGTTAAGATTTAGGAAGGGTGGAAGACAAATGTATAGTGTTTACCTTTTGATCCGCCAATGTCTTTGAATCATCTAATATGTCCCCAGTTTCTACCAGGATTAAACGTTGATCAATAACGGGCTGATCAGTAAGTGTGTGCAATTTCTGCTTGATGTCTAAAATTGTCTCAGTTGGATCACATTGCACAAAGTATGTTGTCTTCTGGCGCTTAACGCGAATATACATAGCCTGCAGAAAATATTACACCAACTCATTTCACTATTAAAAATTGTCTCAGGTGAAAGTGGAGACATGAAGGTAATTGTAAACAGAACAAAGTAAATCGGAGCTTGTTCATTTGATCATTCATCAAATGCATAGCCAAGGTTACACTTACACTCACAATAAACTCAAGGAACACTTTCATTGTCTTTTATAAGGACATTATGTTGTCAATATATGGCCCATTTTCTATCTTTCCTTCATTCATTTATAGTTTGTAACGAACTTGTGAGCCTTTTATTATCAGTTCTAGCTTATGGATAGAAGTGTAAGTCTACTGTATGGTGAACCAGGTCCCAGACATCTTAATAAAGAGGTGGGAGGTGGCCAACTATTATGTCGTGCAATAATCAAGATAGTCAAGAAAGAGTTGTAGTCCAAAGGATGCGCAATATGAACGAACATGCTCCTCTCAGGTTTACACGAGTACACATATAATCAAGGACTCACGTCTCAGCTTTGATTTACTCAGGTGTAGAGTCCCACATTACTGTGGAGGCAAAATACCATCAAGATAGTCGAGAGAGAGTTGTAGTCCAAAACGGCTCCATTTTAGCATGCTCCTTACAGGTTTCCACGAGAGCATAATAAATGACTGTTAAGGACTGATATTTCAGCTCTGATTCGCTCAGGGAAGAGTCTAACATTACTGTGGAGAAGCTCGCAATACACCTAAACTGATCGTATATGCATGCTGAAGTGGAGATATACAGTAAAACTGAAAAAATGGATGTTTCTTTTTATTTATTGTTATGAACTTATGAGTTACTCGGTAAGTCAATGGCTTGCGCTTCGTCTAAATCCGCAGTGACTCGATAGAGCGACTCATCCATTTCAAAATAATTTGGAGCACGGAAAACAGCAGGCTCGCCGTACCGGCGCACTCCATAGACTGGGTCGAGTACTGAGCCACTCGTCACCCCATCTACATACTTAATACACTCTTGACTATGAATCTGTCATAATGATGGAAGTAGAACTTGATTGTATTTGAGTTATGTAAACCTCATTGACAAAAGAACGAAATAACTTCACAGCGCCAAGTATAGATCTTAAACTCCAAATGGATGTCTTGGGTGGTTGAAAAATCCAATACATTTTGAAACATCACATCAATGGTACACATACAAAGAAAGAGGTTTCCGTTCTAGTAACTGGAGACCGACCAAGACCAAACAAATGTTGAGCAAGGCCTGTCACCAAATTCAAGAACAAAAGTAGAGCTGATGTAAACGCGTTCGCAGGAGCTTTAATGGAGGTTTACACTTAGTTAAAAGAATCTAGTAGAATCTCCCCATGTCAATTTCCCAAATAAACTAGTTCTTAGTTCTTACTCATAAAAGTTAGAATATAATATCATAGGTCAGCCTGGGAAAAAATCTTCTTTCCCCAAAACTAAAGATTCTAATTAGTAGAAAGTTTCTGATACTTGCTCTCTTTGAAAGGCAACAGGTAAATAGATAAAAGTGGAGTAACTGTAGAACCAAGAATAAAGATCAAGTAAATAAATAGCTGTTAATCGGTGGTCACCCACAGCTGGGTTGGGCGTGATCGTAGTATCATATTAGCGGGTTGACATCAAAAAGATGTATTCCAAAACTAAGCTGGCTTTGATGGTCCGTTGAGATCGAAGTCACATCTCACGACCTTTTTAATCAATTAAGTTTTCACATTGTGTAATGAATAACCTACATACTCCTAAAGCATTATCTGTCAAATAAAAGGAGCAAAAATTTCATTTAGTAGCCAGAACAGATATCAATCTTATGTGTAAGGCCACGCACACCAGAAACCATAGAATAGCTTGTTTATGGGTGGACTTACAAGTCATGATTTGCGTTCATTTACTTGTGACAATGACGTGACACCCTTGAAATAACGTTCTTGTTAGTTTTTTCTCAAGTTCAAAGCTCACGCACACCAGAACTAGTTACAATCTTAGCTCAAGAACCATCTTTCGTGAAAAGTGAATAGAGGGTACAGTACATTTGTTTGAGAAGGATTAGACAACCTATACACTAAGTCACTAACCCCTAATCCTACAACAAATGTAGCTCATGTAGTTTCAATACATATTAGATTTACAAAGTGCAAGGAATAGCAGGCTTTAAAACAATATAAGAGGACGGCTGTACGAAAGATGTATATTAAATTGAACATATACTCCGTAATCGAGTACATCAATAGTTGTAGCAAAGGTATAAATTTCAATTGCGGCCTATATTTCGGTTCGCATAGATATAGGAATCTTTTGGTCAGTGTGGAAATAACTACAAATTTATAGGAATGATGAAAACGTTAAGCAAATGATGAGAATATAATGTATTTCTTTGGACAAAATTAATAAACAATGAAGAAGCATAATATGCATATTACTTCACTATAACCATGACCGATGAAGGGTAACAAGGAAAATTAGTAGCATTTTGTTAAGACGTTGCTGTAAAATATTGGCAGTTTGTGACTAGCTTCTTTTTGGCCCCTAGTTTTTGTAAATTCAAAATTGGCCCCATATTATATTCCATCGCGAAAAAGGCTCTCCGACTCTCCGACTCTCCCTCTCTAGTAAAATAACCGTTTTCTTGAGTAAATCTCGAAGTTGGCTTCTCCGGCAAAGGGTCTTCCCTTCGCCGGATTCCTCTCTTTCTTGTTCTAATAATGAATAGCTTTTCTATCCGACTCTCCCTAAAAATACTCCAACAAGAACCTCAATATCTTTCTCTCTCTAGATTCTTGCTTAACAGAGCAAATATCTTGCATCAATTACTACTTTTTTGAAGAGTAAGGTTCATCTTCAACCTTCTCTCTCTGAACAAGATAGCAGTTGGCTGTCTGTAAGAGAGAGAAAGAGAGTTGTGTTTATAGTCTAATGCCTCACATGATTCTCTCGTTTGCTACCCCAATGATCTTTTTTCTTATTAATAAACATATCCACATTTTCAACAATAAAAAAACATAGTCACTCTGGATCGAAATTCAATGGAGGATCTGTATCTAGGGTTTCTTTGAAGAGCAACTACAACAACTAGGGTTTCTTTGAAGATCTGAAACTAGGGTCGAAATTCAAGGGAGGATCTGAATCTAGGGTTTCTTTGAAGAGTAACTACAACAACTAGGGTTTCTTTGAAGATCTGAATCTAGGGTTTCTATGAAGAGTAACTATAACAACTGGTGTTGTGGCGGTTTTTTCCATGGTGGTGGCGGTTTTCCGGTGATGACGGCGGTTTTCCGGCGAAAGCGACGGGGATTTAAATTAGTATTTTCTTTATTTAGTATTATTTAATATTTTGTTGACTTTAGGGTCCTTTTATTCGTGATCTTTAGGATCCTTTCATCTTTTTCAGTCTTTTTCGTCAGAGTCTAGTCCAAGTTCTCTCACCTCATGAGGTACTTTACATGCGAAGTTCTTAGAATTTACTTATGTAACTCTCATGTCGCTGAACTGAGAGGAATTACTATTTGCCATGTAAATCAGTGATTTAATCACTTATGAATGAAAAGGGTTTCAATGGTTTCAAAAAAAAAAATTATAGTCCGTCGCTTACATTTAGCGTTTGCTATTTAACTTCCTATTCTACCCTTCCTTAAATAAAATTCTCTTTTGTGCCCTTCTTCCTAATATTTATGATTTATCAGAAAAGTGGTTGTCGGCAGGCCAACCAGCTACCGCTTCATCATTTTTTATTCTTCTTCCACCACCACAACCATCAACGCCGCCACCATCTTTCTTCTGCTTCTTTTGTCTCTCTCTCCCGCCCTCTCTCCCGACCCACATCTGAAATTTCATAAATGAAGAAGACCAAAGTCGTTCGAGAAATGTCTAGATAATTAAAGCATGTTTCTTAGTCAAGGATGAAGTCACTATTAGGCACGGAGCTCGGCTTCGTATCTTATGGACATAAAAAAATCTACTCTTTATCTCTTTTAGTTTTGTCATCTCGGGCGTGCCTTCTTTTAATTTACTTGTAGCTCTTTTGATCTTCTTAAGTGTACATCGACCAATTCTGTTTCGTCAACCACTAGAGGTAAATAAACAAATCAATGATAAGCTTTAAGATTTGAAGTTCGATTTTTGTATAGATTTGTCAACCGCTATAGGTAGATAAACAAATCAATGATAAGCTTTAAGATTTGAAGTTTTATTTTTTATAGATGTCCCAATTTAAATGTGTATTTATCTCTCGTTCAAATGTTCTACAATCGTGGTGGGTGAAAACTTACATTTATCATTTATAAACAAATCAACATTTGAGAATCTGTCAATTACAACAATGACATGAACGACCATTATTTCCAAGATCAATCTTGATTGAAAGAGAGGGAGAAAAAAAAGTGGAAGAAAGATGGTGGTAGAAGAAAAAGAAAAAGAATTAGACAAAGAAAGTTGCCGACGCTTGGCCAGCGGGCGACCACTTTTTATAGAAGAAGGGGACAAAAGGGAATCTGATTTATGGGAGCGTCAAAGAGGAAATTAAGTAGCAACTGTTAAATGTAACTGACAGAACAATAGGAAAGGGAGCCAATTTTGAATTTACAAAAACTAAAGGGTCGAAAACGAAGCTGGTCATAAACTAAGGGGTCAAAAAGGAAATAACCTTGTTATACTTATTATCTATGTACTGTGTGTATTACATAATGTATTATATTTTCCGAAATTTCCATAGAAATTTCCAGATTCTATTCCGTACGTAACTGAAAAAAATCTTACAGGTTCTCTTTGCATTGTTTCCACCAAAATGAACAAAATAGGGACATATTTCTAATGTATCGATATTTTCTTAGTCATTTCCTCCAAATTATGGGTGAAACATATTGTTGATAGAAATATTTCGTTATTTCGATCACTTTAGAGGAAATAATGCAAAGCAAACACGCAAGTAAGATTTCGTTTTGGTTGGCTCGGAAATGGAAATATTTCAGTGATTTCATTGGAAATTTTGGGAGTTTTAATAACTTGTACCAGAAAATACATAGCTGCAGTCAGTTCAGAAAAAGTATAAGAGAAACTAGCAAAATGATAATGTGTTTACCATTGCAGTGGTTCCCACTTCGAGCAAGTGAACAAATGGATGAATTTAAAGAACGCGTCCTATACGCTGTCAACTCTCGACCTACCACCACATGAAAATATTTGGTCAACTCAATAAAAGTCCAGAAAAAAAAATTTCACTGATCGCTCAAATTGTAACTACAAAAAAGGCATGCCTACATCACATAATGTATAAAAAAAATGTGTCGGGCGTAAACGTGCATGTCAAACTGTAGCATAACCTTACCTGGTTGAGTTTCTGACAAACTCATCACTGTTTACCTTAAAGCAGATTGGCTCAAGCATGAAAATAATTTAATCAGATGCTTAAGTCGGTTGAGCATAAGTTCTGTGAGGTAAGATTGAGGCTAACAGCACGAGGAAGGGTCGCCCTCTTTATTTTGACATTTCTTTACTATCTTGTTTTGAAGCGTTGACTTAATTGTATTAAAGAAAAATCTATGTACAAGTATTCATAGCCTAAAACGTTACATAAAAGTAAAGACTCCCACTTCAACACAACATCATTCTAAATTTGAGCTTTGCCCATGGTTGAATTTTACACACAGTGAAATAGGATTGTTTTCTTAGCGAAGTTCCCTTAGTGGAGCTCTCCCTTTCTTTAAATATCCGAGTATTACTCCTCTTCTTTTTTTTTCGTTGTTGGGGCAGGGTAAAAAATTACAGTTACAGAAATTAAATGAGTACTTTACCAATCAAAAGAAGGAAAAATTAAGTGGATGAGGATTTCATTTGTAAGACAACGTCTACAAGTCTAGAGAGTTTTTAATTGGAGGAAAATCTCTCGGAAGCATCATCTCCCTCAAAGATCTTACTAATTTTTTCTTCCCAAATAGATCAAATGACCCCATGAGACCATCTATGCTTCCTATTCTTAAAAGTTTTGGACCAGCGACGAAGTGCTTGTGCAATTGCACAATGGATAGGTTATCTATAGCTCCTCTAGTTCACAGAAACCACATCGATTACCATTAACCTGTCTTCCTCAATAACATAATTTTTCTTTTCATTTAGCTAAAGCATTCAATTGCAGTTCGAGAAAAATATAAGCTTATTTTCAAGTTATAACATCATCATAAATGAGATATCTGTAAGAACCATTGCTCACTTACTGGCTCACTTTCTCATTCATTTTGCTCCTATGTTCTTGTTTTTTCATTTCTTTTCTTGTCCTCCCAAAAATAAGCTAACACATACCCCTTCATGCCCCACAAAAAGTAACTGGTGTGTTTACTTTTATATTATTGTCTCAGATGATAATAATTAAACTTTGAACTAATATAAACAAAATTGAAACTATAGAAACAACATGGGTGGCTAGGTTACATGTTACTATATCCAAGCCAATGTTACCTAAAGCGTGGTACTCTCCGGTACGTGTGCGCTAATTAGACGTTTCCGACTCTCTAGGGTATAATTATTCGAAATTTTATGCAATGTATATATATATAACGTAAAACTTAAATTTTTAATCATAAATTATTTTCAGAACCCTAAAATTTAAAGTAAAATTCACACTTTGTAAGACCTATATAGTCTAACGGACCCTATTGTATTCAAGTTGATCTGATGGATGAATACACATTAACCAATAACAAACCCTAAAAGTAGTGTTTATAATACACCAAAAATAAATTTCAGTCGGTAATCTCTCTCCTTTTTATTCGTCCTCTCTTCTATTTCTTTCACCGTTAAGTGTGAAACTTAAAAGAAAGAAAATAAATGAACCTAGAAATTTCCACAAGAACCTTAAGAGAGAAGACTTAAAAAATATATCTTCTAACGTTTTCAAGACACAAAAAACTTGGAGCTTTAAACATCTGTTTTTCGTTCTTATTTCTCTGATCGACTTTCTTATCTTGCAAACATTATTTTGAGTTTGACCCCTACGCCAGGTTTGAGTACGCCATGTTTTTCATCTTTTTTTTGTCGTGCAAATGGGTACCCCAGGTTTTGGCGATCTGATTCACGAACCTACCCTAAAGGGTATGATCGAAACAGATAAGGTTTGCTCCCTACATGAGCGAATCTGGTAACGTTGATCCAAGCCTCCCAATTTTTGAAAGAAATCATTGCAAGAGATGCTCTAACATTACTTAGATTTCTGAACCAATTGAACAACAAGCCTTTTACATCATCTTCTAGAACTGAATTATGAGTGTTATGTTCTTCAAAAGAATTCATTATTTTTATCTTTCTAGATTTTTAAACTAATGGCCTTAGGGATCATGTCCCAAAATTCTTTGCATCCCTTGCCATTGTTCCAGAACTTCTCTAATCGACCATGGATTACACCATTTTGGCTTTATGGAGTTATTCAAATAACTCACGGGTGTTGATGCAAATCAACAATGAACAAACAAATGATCTGCTGCCTCTTTACACATGATGCACTAAGCAGAAACCTCTCCAATTTAACTGAACCACTGTCAGAGTGTCATCAATTTCTAGAGGCAGGCTGCCCAGACGGTAAAGCATACTCTTTGAAGAGTGGATTTGCTCCAAATTATTCTGCTTATCCACATATGATCTTCTATATCGTCTTGGTTCATTCTTCAGTAAACATTTTTGCAGTGATTTTGTCATCCTCTTTTTTATTCCAAATCCCCACGTGCTCTTCTATATTAGGGGCATTTTCTTCTATTATTTGCAGCAGATCTACCCACATAGGTACTTCCCAACCATTGATATTCCTTCTCAAGTTTAGATCCCAGCAGGCGCGGTCGGAATTATATACCTGGCTGACTGCTGCTTATTTTGAGTTTGCTAAGTGATAGATAGCCGGAAATTTCCTTTAAGGGTTAAATTATGGCAGCAGATATCTTCTCAGAATAGAGTATTTTGTCCATTTCTTACTTCCATTTTGTTAGCTCCATAAAATCCTCCACCCTGTTCCGGATCCCTCTCCAAACCCCACATATTGTTAATCACCCACTTCTTCAAGGAGCTTCCATACTTTTCTGCTAATATACTTCTCAAGAGTCTTTTTTTCTCCTCTTTGAATCTCTGTAGCCATTAACAGGGCTTTATTCATGTTTCTTACGTTTTTGATTCCTAGGCTTCCTTGATTCAGATCTTTACACACAATTGACCACGCCACCCAACACATACTCTTAACCTATGATATTTCACCAATCACTGCATTAGAAGTCATTCATCTCTATTATCTTTAGAACTCCTACTAGGATAGCATAAAGAGAGAGATAGTATGTAGGCAGAGCTGATAAACTGCTTTGATGAGAGTTACCTTACCTCCTTCCAGACTGAAAGCCTTCGATTTCTTCTTTCTAGTCCTGGGTCCCGAAGGGCTTTGCTCCTGGAACTTTCTTCCAATGGGAGACCTAAGTAGGTACTTGGCAGCTTTTCCATCTCACATCCAAAATTACGTAGTTCCGACTGGTTCAAGCCTTTTTCATTTCGCTGTGATACTACATAAATTGAGGATTGGAGTAATTTAGCTTCAAACCGGAAGCAATTTGATACCATATTAGAATGTTATTCAGCCACTTAAGTTATCTTTGATCTTCATCTATGAAAAGAGTGTAACCGTCAGCAAACTGCAGGTGATTCATTGGTTTTACATCAACAATTGCTTTAGAATCCCTGATCCAACCTTTCGACTCTGCTTTTTGCAAAAAGAGACTAAGGATTTCAGCTACCATTAGAAACAACATCAGTGAATGTGGGTCACCCTGACAGATTCCTATGGAATTTTAGAAGACTCTTGAGGGTCTAGCATTAACGAGGACTGAGAATGTTGTGATGATACGCATCCACAAACCCACGAATGCCATTTGTATCCAAATCCCGTTTTCTCCATTGTCTAGTACAGAAAGTCCCAACTTACCTGATCATAAGCCTTCTGTAGATCTGCTTTCACGGGTAGGCCTCTGGTTCCCTTCATTCTTGAGTCTATCAGCTCATTAGCCATTATACGACATCCCGGATTTGTCTACCTGCTACGAAAGCTCCTTCAAAGGGGGATACCAAAAGTATTTAGAACCTTCGAAGTCTAGCTGCCGCGAGTTTAGTGACAATTTTGTAAGGCCCTCCCACTAGGCTTATTGGCCTAAAGTCATCGAACGTTTCTTACTTGCTCTTCTTCAGTATCAATACGAATAAGTCTGGTTCAATCTCCACTCTTAAGGCAGTCGTCTCCATGAACACCTTTATCATGTCAATTATCTCTTCTTTAATTATATCCCAGCATCTTCTATAAAAGGATATCGGATATCAATCAGGTCCATGATCTTCCAATTCAATTAGTTCTAGCTCGGCAATTGATGATTTTGTGGAAGTAAGCTAAGTTTCTGCTCCTGCTTCTAGCCATTGTACCTCTTCTAAGGTTAATGTTTTTTTCGTCTGAGGTTAATCTGTCATTGTCCATTATCATAATCTAACATTTTCAACTACTCTCAAACTAACCAAGTACTAATATTTTATGAATCAAGGAAACTACAGGAAATAAATCAGCATGTTACCAAATAGGAAGTCAATGAGGAATTCCCATTTCAAAAAGGTTCACAAACTTTAAACACTTACTTCTGACCCTTTCCCTACTCTACTAAAACATAAAAAGTTTTTAAGAGAGGTCATCTGTAGGAGGTTCCTCTCTCTTACAGAAAGAATTAACCCTTGATCTCCAAATGGTCCGATGGTACCATCTAAACTACAGCAATGCTTATCAAAATTTCTGAATCAGTAAACCCTAGATATAACGAAGTTTGTTTAGTTGAAGAGAAAAGTTTGAAGTTTGTACATCAATTAGATCAGCATATAACTTGACGACATAAAACCCCAATTTACAGCAATCACATTCATCATGCCAACAATTATAGTAAAATAACATTATAATTTTGAAACAGCTATCTCTAAATCGATAATTTCCAACCTTTTTCCCCTGGATAAAAACAGTTGAAATGATCTGATAAATCATTCATAATTATTACATGAAAACTGAGATCAAGCAAATACTTGAACTCCCGAATTCCTACTTATAATAAGGTTGTGAGAAATCTGCAAGCTATTGTTCCAAGATAAAAAGGGCGAAATTAGGGTTCTTACCTGAGAAATTTCGACGTTTCCTTCTTCGATTCCTACCTCTCCTTTCTACTCAAGTTGACACTCGCAACCTAGTGAGTAACATCCGACTGCAATTGTTATGAAATTGGACATCTTAAAACCGTTTTTCAGCCATAAATAAATCCATAATAAGAAAAAGATTAATTCCAATTTGGCCCAAATTTGTGACCAACTGAAAAATTTGGCCCTCTTATTTGTCCAACATTTCTATTTGAATCCAAAAATTATTTTTGAGTTTGTCAAACTTAACCGTCAATATTTTTTTTTTCATTGTGTACCCTATGTTACAAAAGGTTTCCCTATTTTTTCTCTCTCTGTCCTCCTCGTTCAAAAAAGTCCACGGTTGATGGGCGAACGACCATTTAAAATAAAACATTTTTTCTTTTCAGTCTTTGTTTTTCTTTCGCTGTCCTAACACCACCACCTTATTCTTCATCATATTCATCTTATTTCTCTTTCTTTTCTTTTTCTTCTTTCTCTCTCAATCTGCACAGAATAACAAACCCCATTGATATACGTATGTAGATTTTATGAAATGAAAACATAACCCGCCGGGGCTACTGCTGATCTAGCAGGAAACAAGTAATAAAAGAGAAAGAGTTTTTTTGATGAAGGAAAAGAGAAAGAGTTAGCGAGAGAGAAAGAAAGAAAGATGAGGAGATCTTACAAACTATATAGTACTTTCATATGTAGATCTTCAATTGGGCCAACTTCAACCAGCGACTATGGCTCCGCCATTAAAGAAAACTTGTACAAATTAAGTCTTAGGACATAAAAGAGACGACCAGATTGTAAGTGTTTTTCCTTTAAGATTTCACCTCTTTTAGGTATGAGATTGAAATTCAAAACCTTTGATGTTTTTAATCTCATACACAAACTCGTGTCATCAATTAAAATTGGATTAGGTATTATTTCTAAAACTGGATATTTAAATCTCATAACAATCTCTAAATCCAAATAAACTTTCATGTTCTGAAAAATTGAAATAGGGAAATGTTCTGGAAAACTTTATATGGATTTAGAAATTGAATTGAGTAATGTTATGCAACTGGATATTTGGTAATTAGACTTGCATGTGCTTTATTTTTATTAATTTAATGGTGAGGTGTTTGAATTATTAACTCGATTGTTTTGATTACGTTTTATGTTTGCTGGAATTTTTTTATCAATTCCCGGATGTTGTATTTTATGCAAGAATTTTGTAATCAGAGGGAAGTTAAAGATGAAATTAGCAAGGTTTTCAGTATATTTTCATGTGTTTTGTTTTTATGAATTTAATGGTGAGGGTTTGACTTGTGAACTCGATTATTTTGATTAGATTTCATGTTTCTTGGCAAATTCTTATCGATTCCTAGTTGCACTTTATGGAAGAATTTTATAAATAGGAGGGAAGTGGAGAAGAAATCAACATGATTTTGAGTCTATCTTTGTTAAGGACATTTGATTATCATCTAATTAAGAGTTTTAACTTAGTCAAATGTATATAACCGGGTTAATTAGATTAGGTTAGTTGATAGAGTTGTTAGGTTGTTAAGTTAGTTATGAAACTAAAGTTAGTTATGAAACAACTAACAACCTCTCTCTTTCTCTACATTTTTCTGTTTTTTTCTCTCTCTCTCTCTCTCTCTCTAGAATCTCTATTTAAACTAAGATTCTCAATGTAAAAGTGGTTGATTTATATAATGAAATAAATCTCATTTTCTGATTTCCGCCTCTTCTTCTTCATGAATTCTAACTTGGTATCCGAGCCTCTTGATTCTTCAATTTTTCTTTTTCAAACACGTATGATCTTCTAATTTTTCTTCTTCTTCTTCTTTGGTTTTCTGGTTGTTCTTCTTCGAATTTCATCTTCTTTTCTTCAGTTTCTGTTCTTCTTTTTCCTTTTAATGGCTACTGGTTCTTCTTCTTCTTCTACAATTTACTCATCTTCTTCTTCTTCGATTAATCTTCCTTCTCCTTCCACTATAAATCAATATGTCTCAAATAAATTGACTTCTACGAATTACATCTTTTGGAAATCTCAATTTCTACCTCTCCTACGTTCTTATGATGTTCTTCATATTGTAGATGGATCTTCTCCTTGTCCTGACAAATTCACTCGAATTCGTCCTACAGATCTTCCCTCTCTTAATCCTGAATACACAAATTGGATCAAATAAGATCAAATGATCCTTAGCTGGCTTCTTGCCTCTCTCACAGAGGAAACTCATAATCAAGTTCTTGATCTCACAACTTCTCATGATGTCTGGACTGAACTTGAATGTTCTTATTCATCTCACTTGAAAGCTAGAGTATCCAATCTAAAGACTGATCTTCAAAATCTGAAGAAAGGATCTGACTCTATTCAAAACTATTTCAATACAGAAAAATCAATTGCTTTACAATTACGTCAAGCTTCTAACCCTATTTCAGGTGATGATCTATGTGATATACTTCTAAGAGGTCTCACAGCTGATTATGGTTCTTTTCGAGCTGTCTTTTCTCTTCAATCTCAGTCTTATTCTACTAATGATTTACTTGGTCTTCTGATTGCAGAAAATCGATTACAGCGTGAAACTTCTTTCAATATTCTTAATTCCTCCATTAATTTGAGTTAGGATTCTTCTTTTTGAGGTTTTCGCAGAGGTCAATCTTATTACAAAGGAAGAGGTCGAACTGATATAAGACATCATGGTCGAAATTTATTCAGAGGAAGATCTTCTTCTCCAGTTATATGTCAAATCTGTGGTAAATCTGGTCATTCAGCTTATTATTGCTATAATAAGAACAATGCAGCTTTCCAACCTTAATCATCTAATTCTACTATTGAGTATCAATCTTATCTCACTGAATTTGAAGATCCTAACTCCTATTTTCCTAAATACTCATCATATAATAATCATCTCTATCCCTATTCTGATTTTGACTACTCCTCTATGCCTCAACATTTCGAATCTCATCCATTCATAGATAATGAAACATATTTTCCTGCAATCCACAATACCTATTCTTCTGTTCCACCACAAGGTCCATCTTATTCTTCAACCACATGGGATCCTGATTCTGGTGCCACTCATCATGTTATCTCAGATGTCTCCAATTTAAGAATTAAATCAGAATTCAAAGGCAAAGGGCATGTCAAAATTGGTAATGGTTCAGGTTTGTCTATATGGCATACTGTTTCTACAGTTGCTTCATATGATTCACATTCATTTTTTTCTTAACAATATTCTTCATGTTCCTTCTATTACTAGGAATCTTTTATCCGTTCATAAGTTTGCTAAAGACAATAACTGTTACTTTCAATTTTTTCTTGAATATTTCAATATCAAGGACCTTCAATCTAACAAGGAGCTTCTTCATGGTCCATATGAGGATGGTCTCTACACTATTCAGCTGCAATCTCATCCCTCTGTTGTTCAAAGTTCTATGTTTGCTGCTACATTGGCTTTTGATTGGCACTCAAGATTGAGTCATCCTGCCTTCAGAACAATGAAGCATGTCATTTAGGCAAATAATCTTCCCTTGTTCCTTTTGTTTGTAACTTTTGTCAAACTTTTCAATAAATCAAGTGTATCTTCTGTAACAACTCCATTAGAATTAATACACTCTGATGTTTGGGGACCACCATCTTCTTCTTTTAAACTGAAACTTCGCTCGATTAAAACCTGTACCTTCACCGGGGTCCTAAGGAGACGTCCTAGTTAAACTGACCGCGCTCAAGTCGCCACGATAGGCAGCTGTGATAGCTAAGACAACGACCAGACACCTTACAAGGAGAAGTCCTAGTTAAACTCACTTTACTCGAGTCTAACGCGGTCCCCACTTGGGATCCCAAGGAGAAGTCCTAGTTAACCTACAACCCTGGTAGAGGTGGCCAGGGGTATCAGGGGAAGTCCTGGCGAACTCGTCGTGCTGAAGCCGATAAAACAACCCTAGTAGCGAAAGCCACGGCCAGGGTTACAAGGAGAAGTCCTGGCGAAACTATTAGTGCTGAAGCCGACGAAAACATCCCTGGTAGCGAAAGCAATGACCAGGAGTCTAAGGAGAAGTCCTGACTAAACTAGTTGCGCTCAAGCCAACGAAACCAACCCTGGTAGCGAAAGCAGCGACCAGGAGTCTAAGGAGAAGTCCTAGTTAAAATAGTTGCGCACAAGCCAACGAAACCAACCCTGGTAGCGAAAGCAACGACCAGGGGTCTAAGGAGAAATCCTAGTCAAACTAGTTGGGCTAGAGCCAACGAAGACAGTCCTGGGAGCGAAAGCTATGATCAGGAACATGGTCGAAACCTGGAGGTTATCCAAAAGTGGAATTTGTACAGAGCTAACCAGGATTCTGTTTTGCAGGAGGAATTAGTAAGACTAGGTCATGCTAGAATAGACTCAAATCTTTTTTGTTTTGCAGGAGCGATCATTCGGAGCATGCGTAGTAAGCTTAGGGAAAGTGCATTAGTAAGTTAGGTTTTGTATTAACAATGATAACTGATTAATTTTGTAGGATCACCGGAAAGGAGAAGAACAAATATGAAAACAACTCAGCAATCAGGAACAGAGAGGGCACGACAGTTCAAGGAGATAAAAGGAAGCTCCAATTAATAAAAGAGGTCTATCATAGAAGAAATTGCAACCAAAGTACATCAATAAGAGTATGACCATTTAAATCTATTACAGAAGAAATTGCTAAAAATGAAAGAAAAAAAAGTAGAAGGTAACAAAGCGCCAAGATGACCAAGATCACCCCTATCTCGTGAATCGAGACAAGAACTTCAAAGAGTCGCCCGGGAAAGGGATAATTTAGCAAAAGGGATCCTCTGCTGACGGGAATGCCATGACTGACACCTGGCCAAACCACCATTTGTGGGGTCGGACCCAAATTGGTATCCCGGGTAACTATCCCCATTATCGGAAAAGTTACCCTTAACTATCTCCATCATCGGAAAAACATCACCAAAGAGAACACCAAGCATGAACTCGAACAAGGGCCTCATCCGAAAATTTTAGCAGTTGAAGTTAAAAAATTAAAAGAAGAAATAAAAGGAGAAAACATTGATAAGAAATCGGGAACTAGGGGATCCTATTTACAGTCACAAAGGGACCTCCTCAACGAGCAAAAATCATTAAGACAGAAGAATAAACGGATCTCGGGAACACGCAAAGTCATAATGACTAAGAGAAACTTCTGGCTCGAAACGGTCAATTCGGAAGAGGCGTTAGCAGAGCTCGAGGAGACGCGATAGTTTCTCCGCACGCAAAACGCCACGTGTCCTCGTATGGCAACAAAACGACTGTCGTGTGCGGTAACCCAAAAGATTAACGCCGGAAACGCGTGATTAGAGGATCAAATCCGCAGAGTCACAAAATCACGCATGGATCAAATCCGGATCAAATTCGTGATCAGAGGATTAAATCCGGAAACCCACTTCTGTCCTTCATAATGTCTCTCCTCTAGAATCTATGTTTCACACTAAGCCTGACTATGATTATCTTAAAGTCTTTAAGTGTGGGTGTTATCCATGTCTCAGACCTTACAACAGACACAAACTTGATTTCAGAAGTTCTTTGCACATTTTTCTTGGCTATAGTCACAAACATAAAGGCTATAGATGTCTCAATCCTCTCACTCATCAAATAGTTATCTCTACTAATGTTGTCTTTGATAAATCTCTCTTCCCTTATATATTGATTTCTGCTCCTACTTCAACATCTTTTCCTGCTCCTATGCCATTCTCTCCTCTTCCTGTTCCTATTCTATCTTCCTCTTTTAATTCTCCTGTTCTTGCTCCTCCTGCTCATACTATTCCCTCTTCTTGTATCCCTCCTTCTTCTAATCCTCATTCTCCTATTCATAATTCACCTTCTCCTCATAATTTTCCTCCTCCTCATAATTCTCATGTTGATAATTTTCCTGTTCCTTCTTCTTCTCCTATCTTAAATACTCATCCTATGACAACCAGAGCCAAAGTATGTATTAGGAAACCCAAGGTTTATAATGTTTCTCTATTAGTCCATGATCTTACTCCTACTACTTTTCTTCAAGCTTCAAAAAATCAGAAATGGAGGCTAGATATGTCTGGGGAGATCAATGCTCTTATCAAAATGATACTTGGGTTCTCACTCTTTCTTCTCCAAGCATGAATGTTATTGGGTGTAAGTAGGTTTTTCGTATTAAGAAGAATGTTGATGGTTCTATCTCTAGATATAAAGCAAGACTAGTGGCTAAAGGTCTTGATTATGAAGAGACTTTTAGTCCAGTTATTAAGCCTGTTTGTATCAGAATTATTTTATCTCTAGCTGTCTCTAAAGGTTGGGTTCTTCGACAGCTTGACATCAAAAATGCCTTTCTGAATGACCTTCTCAAGGAAGAAGTTTACATGTGCCAACCTCCTGGCTTTATTGATTCAGATAATCCCACTCATCTTTTCAAACTTCAAAAGTCTCTTTATGGTCTTAAGCAAGCTCTTAGAGCTTGGTTTGAGAAATTAAGTACTTTTCTCTTAAGCAAAGGTTTTCAAGCTTCTCAAACTGATACATCGTTGTTTTATAACATCTATTCTTCTTATATCATCTAAATTCTCATCTATGTGGATGATATAATCATCACAAGTAGTGATCCCTCTTTAGTTCAGACTACTATTACCACTCTCTCTCAAGAACTTGCTATCTCTGATCTGGGTTCTCTCAATTATTTTCTTGGCATTGAAGTTGATGATGCACAAAATGTCCAGACGTTGACTAACGTCTGAAGAGTCAAGATTAGACTTGAAGTCCATTGGGTCAACCCAGCTTAAGGTAGCAGGGACAGCTGAGCCCTTGATGGCCCATCGCATATTCCCTTAACTAAGAGGTGGGCCTGAGGAAACTAGCCCTGCAAAACGCCCTTGACATGAACAGATCAACCCTGAGGTCCTCAAAGGAGTAAGAGGGGTCCACACAGGTTCGGCCAATGTCTTACGCCCAGAACTGGGGAGGCAGAAGCGCCAAACGACCTACCGACTTAATCCCGAAACTTCTAGAGAGATCCAGTCGGCTACATATCTCGAAGTGTTTAAGCCAGTTTGGACTCCACGTATCTAAAGGAGGAAACTTCTCCTTTAGAGTCTATCACTTTGGCAAGATATCTACGAAGAATCCTTAAACTTAGGAACTTCCACTTATCAAAGATCTGAGATAGACTCTAAGAGAAACCCTAGATACTCAAGAGAGGAAACTTCTCCCTCGGTTGGACGACAACCGGCTCACCACCGCCACTAAACACAGCCGGCCTAACATCGCCTGTAAAAGGCCACCCACATTGTCCTTCATAGAACACGATCTCTCAACCCCAAAAAGATCACAAGAAACTCAGAGTTCTCATAACTCGCCCCCCAAAAGGATCAATCAATATTCATTCTTTTACTGCAAAGAGCACCCTGACTGGCTTGAGCGTCGGAGAGGTTTTCAAACCCTTTGCAGGTTTTCCCCCCTTTGGGAACAGACGAATAGGAGCTGGAGCAAGGAGCAGGAGCAAGGAGCAGGAGCAGGAGCAATGAGTTCCTTTTCTTTAATGCCCTCACGCCTGTTGAGTAAGGCCTTTGCTCTTCTTCTTCCACTATAAATAACATCCTTGTGCTTAAGTTTTTCCCAAGAAAAATCCTTCTAAATCATTTTATCGTCTTGATATTTCTTTCTGGCTCCTTGATTTTGATAACTTTGAGATGAGGCCCCTGTTCGAGTTTACACTTGCAACTTTTTATACGATTTTTCTTCATAGTGGTCGTGATAATGGGTGGGCTTCTTCATAATGGTCGTGATAACCTTACATGCCATTTGAAATGTACCGCCAGAAAGGTGCAGCTCTTGGTGCCGCTTCCTGTTCTGCTCGTCGAAAGGAGGGTGATGTGGGCGGTGGAGAGTTCTTTCCTAGGGTTGTCTTCTTCCAGAGGCGCTCCCCTTGGATGGTCTTCTCAGGGTTAAATGATTTTAGTGGCTTCTCTAAGTTATTCCCTGCAGTCCGGGCTCTGCTCCATTTCCTTTTTCTTATGTTTCTTTTTTTTCTTCAGTTCAAACTTGTCGGGCTGCTGATCTACTCATTTTACTTTCCGCAATTTCTTATGTAATAGACCTATTTGACGATAAATAAAATCGTCGTTGCTCTTCCTTTATCTTTTAAATCCTTGAAATTATTGGTTTTCCCTACGCGGGGTTGTATTGGTTTGTCTTTAAATTTATTGTCTCATTAAGGCTTTTCGACCATGATGTCTGATTGTTCCTCCTTTCGAGGGGGAGACCTTGAGCAATTCTCAGCCTGCGATTTTCAGAGCGATTGATTTCACGGTTCGTCGACAAGGAGGTGATCGGCTCCTCGCCGTGTTCGTCCGTGCTTGGGTGGATGTGATCTGTCCTCCGACCATTCTTCCTTCTGTTACTTCTCTTTCTTCTTCCTCTCCTCCTGATGTATAAATTACTAATAATTATAATATATGTCATTCCTGTTAGTTTTACTCTGATTTAGTTCCTGCCTGCATATTTACTTAAACATGGAACTGTTAGTTAGTCAGTATAACCCTAATCTTACTAATGCGATTTCCCAACTTACTATGTTTGACTTTAAATGGGTCCTCCTGCACAGAAGATAAAGAGTTAAACCTATTCTGATCATGCATGACCTAACTTACTATTGCCATCTGCAAACTAGAACCCTAATTAGCCCTACATAATTATTTCTCGCTCTGTCAACTTCTCAAGTTTATTAAGGGCTTCCCCTTGGCCTCAGTCGTGGCTTTCGCTACCAGGGCTGATTCCGTAGGCTTGAGCACGACTAGTTTAACTAGGGCTTCTCCTTGAGCCCCTGGTCGTGGCTTGGGCCACCAGGGTTGTTTTCGTCGGCTATCGATGACGACTAGTTTAACCAGAACTTTTCCTTGGGCTCTTGGTCGTGGCTTGGGCTACTAGGGTTGTTTTCGTCGGGTTGGGCACGACTAGTTTAACTAGGACTTCTCCTTATTCGTCGGCTTGAGCACGACTAGTTTAGACTAGGACTTCTCCTTGGGCCCTGATGATGCACAAAATGTTCAGACGTTGACTAACGTCTGAAGAGTCAAGATCAGACCTGAAGTCTCTTAGATCGACTTGGCTTAAGGCAGCAGGACAGCTAAATACCTGATGGTCCACCACATTTTTCCTTAACTGGGAGGTCGGCCGGAAGAAACCAACTCTATACAAAACGCCCTTGACATAGATAGATCAGCCGTGGGATCTCAAAAGGAAAAAGGGGGTCTCCACAGGTTCGACCCATATCTTACGCCCAGAACTGGGGAGAGATCAGCGCTGCACGACCTAAAGACTTAATCCCGAACATTCTAGAAAGATCTCAGTCGGCCACATATCTTGAAGTGTTTAAGCCCGATTGAACTCCACGTATCTAAAGGAGGAAACTTCTCCTTAGTAAGATTAAGTCATTAGGTAACGCTTCAAGATGTGTGGCCGACTGAGATCTTTTTGGAAAGTCCGGGATTAAGTCATTAGGTTGCGCAGTGCTGATACCTCCCCAATTCTGGGCGTAAGATATGGGCCGAACCTGTAGAGACCCCCTTATTCCTTTAGAGATCCCAGGGCTGATGTATCCATGCCGAGGGCGTTTTGTGCAGAGTTGGTTTCTTCTTGCCGACCTCCCAGTTAAGGGAATGTGTGGCGGACCATCGGGGATTTTAGCTGTCCTGCTGCCTTAAGCCGAGCTGTTCCAAGAGACTTCTGGTCTGATCTTTGACTCTTCAGACGTTAGTCAACGTTTGGACACTTTATGCATCATCATGAGTCCCACCACTCCTTAGTTGAAAGTAAAGAGACTAAGGAGTAGAAGTAACTCGTGTGTTTTACTTTGAAGGCCAGAAGTCGAAAGTATTACCTGTCCTAGAGCTGTATCGCGAAGCTCTTTGGGCCTTACCTGGACCAGGGCTGCTTTGTAGAGCTCTGTCCTTCTGTCGATATTCCAGAGCTTATTGATTGTTCATGAATTGGAGATTTTCTTTGACTAAGTATTATTTTTGCTGGGGCTGACCCAGCAGGGTTTCTATACTCTGACGTGTGGTTTGTCACTCCAAGACACGTTTCGTCTTCTGCGCGAGTAATTGATCTTTTTCATGCGTGGTTTTGTGACGTCACAGATTTGATCCTCTGAATATGTGCTTCCGGCGCTGATCTTTTGGATCACTTCACACGGCAACCTGCTCTGCCATTCGTAGACGCGTGGAGTGTCGTGACTGGTGAACGAACCACGTCTCCTTGAAACCCGCTGAAGCCTCCTTGGTAACCGCAGTTCTTGAGCCGTTCATACTTCCTAGCCATTATTCCGTTGAGTGTTTTCGAGGCGCGTCTGGTCTATTGCCTTTAATGCTTCTTATCTATTTCCGAGAGGTCTCTTGGTTATCCTCTTCCACTATAAATAGCCTGCTTTGGCCTCCCAATTCTTCACTACCAAAAAGTTTGAAAAACATTATAAGATTTCTTTCCTTCTGTTGTTGCTTCTTATTTCTTCCTGTTTACTTCCCAAAGATTCGGGATGAGGCCTCTGTTCGAGTTCATACCAAGCGTTTGCTTTAAGGAATGTTTCTTCATAATGACCGTGATAAAAAATGGGTTCCTTCATAATGTTTGTGATCACTTCACGCGCTGTTATGTTTGAGCCCGAAGGAGGGTAAGGCTTGTCAGTACTACCTTCCGCCTAGGTGCTCAGGGCAGGGTGATGATGCCCAGAGGGCTTCTTCGTCCTTAACTGCATCTCTGAATGGTGGTTTCCGTCAGCCTTTCCGCTTTTCTTCTCTCAAACTCCATGACGACTCTTTTGCAGTCGCTCATGTTTTTTGATCTGTTTTCCTTTCCCTCAACAATTGGGGCTATTCTTGTAACTTCCTCTACAGGCGAGATACGTGATTCATTTGGTGTCTCATGTTTTCTGGTTTTTTCTTTGCCCTTAAACTATTGAGTTTTTTGTAATTTCTTCTGTAATAGACCCAAATGCCAGTGGTGGTTTTGGCGTCCTTTTCTGTAATTTCTTCTGTAATAGTTCCTTCTTATGAATTAATAAAGAATTACCTTTTTCCTTTTTACTTTTGTGCTTCTCTTTATTTCCCACGTTTAGGTCTGTTAGTTCCCCATGACTGTTGATGACGCCCCATCATCACGACCATTCTGCCCTAAAAATAGATGTTAAGGCAAGAATAACTTTTCTAAATCTCACCATGCCTCTTTTAATGGTTAGTGGAACTCTCCCTGGTGGTGATGTTAGAGTTGCCATCTACATGGTCCTGAACTATGATGATTTTTCAACTGAGCACTTCTGCATGGAAGTGGCTGGCGAGGGTTTTGTTGACGTCCTTCGTCCGCATGATCTTCTGGACGACGATCACCTTTTTACCCTCTGTTCCTCCAGGCCACTTTATCCTTTGGTTTATTCTCTAACTGGTACAATCAGCACTTCCGAACCTGCTCTCTGCTGTGGGTTTCTTGGTTCGTCGCCGTGGGAGTAGTCGCCTTCTGGCTGTCATGATTAGGGTTTCGGTGGACATTGGCGGTCCTTCGTCATCTTCTTCTTCTGGCGAATAAGAGCTTGCCGCCAGACTGTGTTTTCCTGTTTTCTTAAGTATGTAAAAAAGTTAATGTAATTAGCCCTATACTTACTAATGCAATTTTTCTTAGGCTTACTACGGATGCTCTGAATGATGCCTGCAACAGAAATAATTTAAGTCCTAATCTAGCATGCCCTAAGCTTACTATTTCCTTCTGCAAAATGATGATGATTTTTGGTTGGAAATGTCTAAAGGGAGAAAGCTTGGTGAAGCTTTAATGGTGGTTGGTTATAAACGAAGAAGATGATGATTACTATGGGGAACCCAGATTTTTGCTAAAGGGAGATCGGCTGCACCTTAACTACTCAAATTTTTCGACGAACCTAGCCTTGAACCACATTGGAAAAGAGGGATTTCTCATCATCTTCTTCTCATTTATTACTTATTCACCATGTTAGCTAAATCAAGTGTGTCGTTAATGAGATGAAATGTGATGAATTTGTGATTATCTATGTGATGATTTAATGTTTTGACAATAAATTGATGTTTTCATTTATTTAGATTACTTGTTTCAATCGTTTTTCATGTGTCTTATCAAGTACTTCGCATAGTTAATCGATTAGGCAAAGTGATCGATATCGATCGTAGTCTAGATCCAAATTTGATGTGTCTTGTCATGCACTTCACATAGTTAGGCGGCTAGACGACATTTTCGATGATTCGGTTTTAATCGTTTAGAAAGTTTGTTTGACTAAGTATTATCTCCGGACATACGTAGTGCTTATGAACATCCACCGCAGGAATCGAGACTAGGTTTGTATCAATACATTCGATTGGACCGTAAATAGTTGTAGGTTCACCACAACGGATTCCCGGACCTCGACACTTCTCTCACTTATTTGTTGCCTCCCTACTCTTGTTCCTTCAATTCCTCTCTTGAATCTCTCTCGCCTGTTTACATTGATAATTTAGTTTGTTTTACTTGTTTTCTTCTTTTGTTACTTATTAGATTATAAAACTCCTCATTTACCTTTGTTTGCCTTTTCGTCTTAGTCTAAGTTAGCTAGTAATACTTAAACCGACGAATAAGACCCTTCGATATCTAAACTACCTTCTTATCCTTGGATGGATCCCGGCTTTGCCGGATTACTACTTGATACCTCCGCTTGGGTGTGCAACCTTTTCGAGTGCATCAAGTTTTTGGCGCCGCTGCCGGGGATAGGTGTAGTGGTTTGGAGATCGGTTGTCGTTTTGTTCATTAGTTTAGTGTTAATTATTTACTTAGACGTTTTCTTCGTTTATCTTTCGTAGTTTCTTTTCATTTATTTGGTTTTCTCGAAGGTACTCATCCAAGGAGCTCTAAAGGACGAAAGCAAATAAGTTTGGGGATAAAAAGGTAGAGACAAGAAAAGGGAAGAGGATCAAATTGTGGTAACGAACGCCACCTCTAGTATCGTTCCCTAACCTTTACCTATTTGAGCGGCTTAAGTGCATTTGCATCTTGTCTATTATTGATAGTAGTAGTCGAATTGAACACTTGTGATTGCTTGCATTTTGCTTTAATTGTGCTTCAATGGATTTTTATGGGAATGATAGTTGGAATGATGGGTATGAGGTTCATCGACCACTTAGAAGTCTTAGAGACTACCTTGAACCTAATATGGCTAGCATACCTTCATGCATTATATTTCCGAGTAATGAGGATCATCGGGTTCTTTTACGATGGCTTGACCTTTAAAAATGATTATGAGAATCTTCAAGAGCCCTTAGTCGATTTCACTTATGCGTCTCATTGTGAGAGGACTCTTGAAGATGTTTCGAAATCATTTTATGAGACAGAAACTCAGATTAGCCAAAACACTTTGCACGCCCTTAAAGAGATGGAGGAAAAATTGAAAGACATCGAGAAAAGGGTTTCACAACCCCAAACTCCAATAGATCTCAAGGGTATAGGTGAGGGTAATACACCTAGTGCTAATGTTAAGTCCAACTTCATTCTTGGAAGTGATGAAATGATTAGATTGGATACTCCTATGAAGGTAGACATACCCGAGGATCTTACAAATTCTGAGAGAGGAGATGGACATAACGAGGTTTTAAAGTCGAAATCTGAGTTTGAACTAGTTGATGAACCTCATTCCGCTTTTCATAAACAATTGTTCCCTACTCGTGATATGAATATGCTTGCATTGATAGTTAAGAAGGACAATACTACTAGTGCTCAGGAGAATCATAACGACATGACTAGTTTTTTACCTGAGACCTTTGTAGCTAGTAAAGATGGACGAAATGTGGATGCCCTCTTGAGCGGGGCTATAGATTTCCCTAAGGACACATATGATATCGAGACAAGAATAATGTTTAAAGGATTGGTTGAACCCTCACTTAAGGAAACTTTTGACTTAGTCTTGAGCCTTATGGGCAACCCCTTAGGTTTTAGTTCGACATCTCAACCAATATCTCATACATATGTAGATCCTTTTAGTGAAATGCATGTTTTCCCTGTTATTATATCAAACTTTGTTGCATTGTCATCATCCAAGTTTGGGGATTACCTCTTATTTTTTACCGTCTCAGTTATGTACCAATGCCATTACATTGTTGTGAGACGGTTCTTACTAGTTACATCTTTTCTTAGGGAAGACCCTCAAATCTTTCGTCTTTTGTTATATGATTGGTTGGTATATTGAGATGGACCTTGATGTTTGTGGGTAACATCTCTGGAAACCCTCCACGAGACAAAACTCGTGCTCTCGTGCATACGAGAGACTCAAAGGCTAGTTGCATAGCTTGATGCAATCGAGTGATCCCGCGTGAGTGGTCATTTTTATATGGTCATGCTTATGCTTCATTCTTATGTTTTATATTGATTTGTTAGGAGTGTTTCTCACTTTGTATATGATGGGCCTAAAATGTTTCCTAAATAGGTCTACACCCGCAAGTGCACGGGTGTCAAGTTGTAATAAATTCCGGTAAGACCGGTTCGTTCCTCAGAGACTAGTTAAACTTATTCTTAAACTAGGAAATAATAAGATTTTAGAATAAAATGATTTGGTTTTGGTTTTAAAATAAAATGAATAAAATATTAAAATAAAATTACGAAGATGAAAATGAACTCAAATGGGGGGATGATCTAAGGATTCAGAATTTATCCACGGAACAACTCTAAAGGTGAACTAATGAGTCAACGGGTACTTTTATTACTCAGGCTTTAAAACATGAATGGTCTAAAGTCTGGAAGATATCTTCGTTAAAGTGAGAAAAACTAATAATGTATGCACAACTTTCTTATGTATTCATCGCTCAACTATTATGCATCAACCAAGAAGTATAATCCATCAAAGATTTAGTCTAAGCATGAAATATCAACTCTAGAAGCATGAATAATGAAGAACTAATCAATCATCAAGAAAGAAAATGCAGATAGGACATGAACAACCAAAAGATTACTCGACTCAGAATTTAATCACACCTAGAAAGTAGATAACATAATGGATTCCATCAAACACCCTAGATAAAAGACTAACTACTCATAATCATCAAATGCAGTCTCATCTCAAATCGTCAAAACAACAAGAAAGATAGGATAGAGTAAACCAAACAGGAGATTTGTTGATGATGAAGATGGTTTCACACTTCTCTGTAAATATCAATTAAGGCTCATAGATGAAGAGATAAATGTAATCTCTTTCTCTATTAAAAACTTAAAGAAGAATGACAAAGTGATGATGAATAAATCTCTTTGTTCTCTGAATTTCTTTTTCACTCTCTCCATACAAATCTCTGTTCTTCTATTCACTCTCTCTCTCTCTCTCTCCCTCTCTCCGACTCTCTAAAATTGCTCTCAAATAAGAAGAAGAAGATTACAAATAAGAAATGAAACCAGACTCTCAACAGAGACCTCTATTTTCTTCTACAATTTCTCTCTCTCTCTCTCTCTCTCTCTCTGTCTCTTTATATATATATATATATAATTACACCATTAAAGCTCCAGAGAAGATGGAGAAAAGATTGATTAAGAACAAGAAAAATGGTGATCTCCCCCAAAAACGAGATGATCCTTCTCTCCTGTTCTCTGGCCTTTATATAGCTAATAGAAGTAGCTCCAATTTCTCTCTAAATGTTTCTGTATTCAGAGAAATCCCATCAATCTCCCGAATCTCCTTTGATCTCTCTCTGTCTAGAAAATATCAATTGAATCCTCCAAATTTCCAGCTCCCCTCTCTCTCTCTATCGAACTCTATCAATCTCTTATCTCCTCTGAAATTCCAAATAGTAGAGAGAAGAAAGAAATAAAATCATCTATGATGAAATCTCCCTCTCTAGAATCCAGAGTTTCCTCTTTATAGAAAATATCCATCTCTCTCTCTTCAATGTTAGATGGGTCATGAAAATGTCCCATCAGAGTCGTTTAAATTAGTCGAGTTAGTTCGGTTCGAGTCTTTATTTTAATAAAATGGTTGATTTTCTTGATTAAGTGTCTTTTGCAGAGTTAGGTGTGAAACCGGTTAGAAAAGGATACAAAGGGTATTTTGGTCATTTAGAGTCGAGGATATTTTGGTCATTTAGAGTCGAGGATATTTTGGTAATTTGGCCAAGTTCAGTGCATGGGTGAAAAGTAGAGGTCGAGAAGAGTCCGTAGGAGAAAACGGAAGTCAAATCGGAGTCCGGACGAAGGAATAAACCAAGGTCAAAGTCAGGTCAACATTTGGTCAGCATTCGGTACAATGTCGGGCAAGTTTCTGGCCCGGGGTATTCTTAGGGACACGTGTCGTAGTTCGGAGGTCGGAGCATCAAAATCCTGTGTTTCCGCTGGACATCGAAGTGGCCCTTATAAGCCTGATTCAGTGTTGCGCGTCGCAGCTTGCTCCAGTAGTCCCGCCCCCACGTTATAATCTTGGCCGCAACCTCCCGCGTCATCAAGATCGGACGGCTCCTGTGCATCCCGTGTTTTATTGATTATCCCGTGCACCCGAAGCAGTTTAAGTACCGTGCTCCGAGACACGTGGCCTTGTATCGTCACTCCAGATCCGTGCGCGTGAGAATCGACGGCTGCTGTTCCTTCCGCAACTTAACACCATGATTCCGGCCACACCAAATCAAACCGAAATCCAACATTAAACCCTAGCCGCCAGCCTAACTAGGGTTTTGCCCTTTTAAACCCTCTTATTACCCTTTTAGCCCTCAGCTTTCCATTTTTTACCAATTTTAACCCCAACTCAACCCTAATCCTATATAAACACTTTTAGAAGACCAACCAACCTCTCCCTTCTTAGCCCCTCTTTCCTCCTTCTTGTAGTTGTAAAACCCTAAGCCTTCCTTTCCCCTCTTAGACTCTCTTAGCCTCCTTTTCTCTCTACCTCTTCTCAACTAAAAACCCTAGCCACCATTCTTTTCTTCTACTTTCTCTACCACCTTCATCTTTTCTCTACATTTTCTTTCTACTCTAATTTCTTCTTCTAACCTTCTAATTTCTCCATACCTTCTTCTCTAAATCTCTTCTTCTTCTATCTCTCTTCTAAATTTCTCTTCTTTTATCTTCTACTAAGCTATTATTTGGAGATTTGGGTAATATTCTTGAGACACTTGGAGCTTAAATTGGACATCAAAATGGAGATACATGGGAATATGGATTTTGAACATTCTTGGTGATTTCTTTCCATTAATCTTTTGTAATTCCATTTATTTTTTAAATTCAATGAATATTACTTTAGATTCCATGAGTAGCTAAATTTTGTATCTAGGGTGTAGAGGAAACCCATATTTGGGCTCATTTTGAGATATGTTATAAATCAATGAATCCTTATTTTGAGTTTCAATGCCTATTGATTGTCATTTCATGTTGATTCTATAACCTTATTATCATTCATGAATTATAATTAGATATTTCATGCTTTTATTGATTTATTAGATGAGATATGCCTTTTAGATCTTGAATGATAGTGTAGGAAATTAGTTTTATATGATAGTCAATCATACATTCTTGATTTTGAATTGTGTTATTAAAGAATATATCCCGAAATCTAAATAGTTTATTATGTTAGATTTTGAGTTATACATGAGAAAAGGGATTTGTTAATTAATGCATGTTTTAAGTAGTCCATTTATGTGGTGAAATCGAAAACCCTAGATTCTTCTTCTCACCTTGATTTCATTCTTATTAGTCTATTAGTATTGCTTTCTTTTTTTTATATAGTAGTTTCCAAATCAAATCAAAAGTTTGAAAGGGGGTTTAATTCAAGATTTAGGTAAAATAGCTTGTCCTTTGGAACGAAACTCGACTTATTAGAAATACTATAACTTGACCCCTACACTTGGGGAATAGACTTATTTTTTAGGCCTATCAAGTTTTTGGCGCCGCTGCCGGGGATAGGTTAATTTTATTTTCAATCTTGAATTGGTTTTTATTTTTGTTTTTGTCTATTTTGATTACTTTGACTTGCTTTTCCTTTCGTTTTGTAGATTCACAAAGGAGGAAGAAGCATGAAGAAGGACATCAAGAAGACCCTTTTTAGTTATTTTTACTTTATTTTTATTTTGGTGAGAGAGTGTTATAATCTTTTTTTTTGTATTTCTTTATTTTTGTTGTTTTGTAATAAGGCCTTTATTGTTTTGACCCTAAATTAGAGGGCATTTAATTTGTAACCGAAACTAAGAAGCCTCGGGTTCGCACACTTGCGGGAAGAGTGGCCCGGGTCGTCTACAAAGGTCGTCGCCCGTCTTGAACGGGAGGTAACTTCTAGATCACCCACGAATCTCCTGTAAGTGGGTACTTGTGATGCTTTTGCTTGCCTAATTGATTGTCGAACTGTTAGTTTAAATATCATATTAGTAAGGGCATTAACCCATTACAAGATAGGAGTCGGATTTCATCACCGGTCTCTTGCCCATCTAGGTAACAACATTGCCGATCCCAAGCCTCACTTAAAATTAAAAATTGATTTAGACACTGGCCAAAGGGTAACGAGCTTATAGGATATTCTTGACAAATCTCGAACTTGATTAGTATTTGGAGTTTTCCCAGGAAGAGGGAACGATCCAAGAACACAATTCTTGATCGTTGTACTGTGACGGAGTAACTCCTTATAAGAATCATAGTTCAAGCTTTGGAAAGAAATAGGAGCTGTCTAGATCAATTTTTAGGTGAAAAAGACTACCCAGTCGTCTAGATTGTGTCTAGGTTGCTTGGTTGAGTCAGCTTGCTTGTGTGTGTGTTTTCCTTAGGATCTTCGTAGTTTCGTTACTCTTTTAAAACAAAAAAAAAAACCAAAAAAATGGAAGGATTGTTCTATGAGGACGAATTGGAAGAGAGACGGAAGGAACAATCATTGTTAAGAACACAAGAGATACTTTTACGGAGCATGTCTAGACTTGAGGCGACTAACGCTACTCTAGATAATTTTGACCAGTCCCGTAATGATGGTCATAACGTCGATAACTATTGGAATCATCATCAACCTCAACAAGGTTGTGTCCCTCAGATACAAAATACCAATAATTATCAACGTTTTAACTATCAAAATTATTTTGAAAATCCGAGGGATAATGTCTATGGTGATAATTATAGGGAGTATTGTCAACCTCAAGGAGGTTATGAGTCACACTATGCACATGTCAATAGTTCATCCTATCGTCAATATAATGAAGAGTTTTATGATCCAAACATGTCCCAACCACCTCAATGGGATAACATTCAAACTAATGACTCTTCATCATCTTCATTAGACAAACTTTATAGTCTTCTTGTCAGGACTAATATAGAGCTTGAGCAAAAAGGTCGGGAGCTACGAGCTGAAAGATTAGCTCTAAGTGAAAGAATTAGTGAAAATCTAGAATTGTCCCTCAATAAAAAACCCAACATCATAGATGATGAGTCCTTTGATAATATGGAGTGCAATACACAATATCATGAGTCTTATGATGATGAGGATGGTAGTATAAATGAGGCGAATACTTTGTTTGATCCTACTCCATGTTTAGTTTCTGACCATAGTATTTTGCCAACCATAGAGTCGCCGCTATCATCATATGAGTCCATTGTTGAGGAAACTCTTGAACCACCTTCAGAGAAACCAAAAGCTGAGTCTGTTTTGTCTCCCGAGTCTAAACCTTCTACTCATCTTAATGATAATCTTTTGGATCAAACTAGATGTCTTACTAAAGATGAAGCTGATGAACTTTGGCTAGTTGAAATGTCCAAAGAGAGTGATGACTCACTCGACTTAGGTGAAGTTCTAAACACTAATGAGATCATAATGAAAGATAGTTTGTCTGAGTCTTTACCGAAGGAGATTAGACCCAACTTGGAGGTAATTTCAATACAACAAGCCAATGAGGCTATTTTAGAACCTCCGAGTTTGAGTGTTGATTTAGGTGAATCAAACCTCTTAAATAGTCATGCACCATGTCCCTCGGAAGTCCAAGTAACCTCGTGTCAATCACTTGTGTATTCTTTCACAGTCTCTCAATCAATTTGTCATGTTTATGAGGATCCATTTTATCCAATGTCTTTCAACTTTAGTTTATCGCCAAACTTAATGATTGTTGCTTCATCTAAGTTTGGGGATAAATCATTCACGTTGGAAGTCTCACTTAAACTGCCATATCATTGCATGGACGTGAGACTGAACCTTCCTGGATACTTCATCTTTTGGGTTGACCCTCAAATCTTCCGATTACTTTTGTATGGGGAGTCATCAACCCTTAATCTAGTTGGTTTCAGTAACTTTTCTTTCCTTTTTCTTACATCATCGTCTGGCTGAAGACGATAAACTTAGCGCTTCTTGGGAGGCAACCCATGCTTCTGATATAGGACAGTGGAGTATGGTAATATCTTCCCTCTCATCTTTTTTTTTTTTGGCATAGTCTTCAGAACATTAAGGACAATGTTCGGTTTAAGTTTGGGGATAGGGAAGAACTTTTTGCTAAGTCCTTCATTTCGAAAATTCGAGAGGGTTCAAAATTTTTCAATTTTGACCGAAAATGTGAGTCTAATGGTTGTTTTTGGCTTGTTAATAGTTATAGAGTCGAGTTGATCGTACTATCCGGTTGTTAAAGGTTTTTTTTTCATGAATGTCGAGTCTTGAGGTCGCCTGTGTGCTAGCCATGTGAGTATTATGGAAGTGAAGGGTAGACGGTTCTGAGTGAACTAGATTAATCATTAGTGGAGACTTAACCCTTGTGAGATTTCTGAGCCTTTCTATTACCTTTGAGTGTACTCTTCTGCGCTGATTCCGAGTAGAGTGAAGAGCTACTCAACCTCGCAACTTTGTAAAAAGAGCTCATTTGATCTCGTGTGCTCAACTTCCATAGCCACTAGGAGTGACATCAGGATAGCGAATAAACCTTACTCTTGTAGTCCATGAAACCCGATAATAGTGTCAACTTTAGGAAGACGGATACTCCACCATCCATTCGTCATATGACTCTCGAGAATGAAGGCATGAAAAGTAAAGAAAGAAGAATGTGAAAGCAAAGTGTGAAAGAAGGAAAAGTTGATTGTTGAGAATACTAGTGTTGGTATTTGTAGTTGTTTGTAGTTGTTTAAAAAAAAAAAAAAAAAAAAAAAATAGAAATTGAAAATGAAGAGAAAAATCTCTGACAAAAAAAAGAAAGTTTGTGTAAAAGAAAGTTCATGTGAACTTTAGTTTGTTATGTAAAATAAGTGTTCGAAGCAAAAATGCTAAGTATGGAAGTTGCTTGAAGTTCTCTAACATTGAAGGCGTCGACATTCTCGGGATCTCATCACCATCCATCTCATCACTTGTATCCGTTGACCTTTAGGAAACACTTTTAGAGGGTAGAGTGGGTAAGAAGGGTAAGTGAGATTCCCCATTCCATTTAGTGGTTATATTCCTTTTCGTAGATCATTCGTTCTAAAATATTGTCTCACCCTTTTTATGTGTTGAGTTCAAATTTAGTGATCACACTCACACATACGAGCGAACCATTTCTGAGTGATTCATCTTTTAGAGCGTATGTCTGTGAGGCCAAAGTCGAGGCGAAATGTATTAAGATAGGGATCAAGGGTCTGTCTGCTTGGAACTGAAGTGATTACTAGTCCGTCTAGATTACTAGTGAAGAGATCTTTAACGTCTGTATAGTGTTGTTAACTTTGACTGATTCCTATTAGCTTGCTAAAATTTTCTAGGAGATAAACATTTTTAGTCCGTCTTAGTTGACTTTGAGTGCTTTTGGACCCCATTGTATTTTAGAAATGTTTTTGAATTTTGTGGGTACATTCTCTGGAAACCCTCACGAGACAACACTCGTCCACTGGGGCAACCTAGGGGTTTAACGGCTTGTTGCATATGCTAAATGCAACCGGGATTCCTCCGAAAGTGAGTTAGGTTTTTCTTTTATTTTGTTTTGCTCGAGGATTAGCAAAATCTAAGTTTGGAGATGTTTGATGGGTCATGAAAATGTCCCATCAGAGTCGTTTAAATTAGTCGAGTTAGTTCGGTTCGAGTCTTTATTTTAATAAAATGGTTGATTTTCTTGATTAAGTGTCTTTTGCAGAGTTAGGTGTGAAACCGGTTAGAAAAGGATACAAAGGGTATTTTGGTCATTTAGAGTCGAGGATATTTTGGTAATTTGGTCAAGTTCAGTGCATGGGTGAAAAGTAGAGGTCAAGACGAGTCCGTAGGAGAAAACGGAAGTCAAATCGGAGTCCGGACGAAGGAATAAACTAAGGTCAAAGTCAGGTCAACATTTGGTCAGCATTCGGTACAATGTCGGGCAAGTTTCTGGCCCGCGGTATGCTAAGGGACACGTGTCGTAGTTCGGAGGTCGGAGCATCGAAATCCCGTGTTTCCGCTGGACATCGAAGTGGCCCTTATAAGCCTGATTCAGTGTAGCGCGTCGCAGCTTGCTCCAGTAGTCCCGCCCCCACGTTATAATCTTGGCCGCAACCTCCCGCGTCATCAAGATCGGACGGCTCCTGTGCATCCCGTGTTTTATTGATTATCCCGTGCACCCGAAGCAGTTTAAGTACTGTGCTCCGAGACACGTGGCCTTGTATCGTCACTCTAGATCCGTGCGCGTGAGAATCGACGGCTGCTGTTCCTTCCGCAACTTAACACCATGATTCCGGCCACACCAAATCAAACCGAAATCCAACATTAAACCCTAGCCGCCAGCCTAACTAGGGTTTTGCCCTTTTAAACCCTCTTATTACCCTTTTAGCCCTCAGCTTTCCATTTTTTACCAATTTTAACCCCAACTCAACCCTAATCCTATATAAACACTTTTAGAAGACCAACCAACCTCTCCCTTCTTAGCCCCTCTTTCCTCCTTCTTGTAGTTGTAAAACCCTAAGCCTTCCTTTCCCCTCTTAGCCTCTTTTAGCCTCCTTTTCTCTCTACCTCTTCTCAACTAAAAACCCTAGCCACCATTCTTTTCTTCTACTTTCTCTACCACCTTCATCTTTTCTCTACATTTTCTTTCTACTCTAATTTCTTCTTCTAACCTTCTAATTTCTCCATACCTTCTTCTCTAAATCTCTTCTTCTTCTATCTCTCTTCTAAATTTCTCTTCTTTTATCTTCTAATAAGCTATTATTTGGAGATTTGGGTAATATTCTTGAGACACTTGGAGCTTAAATTGGACATCAAAATGGAGATACATGGGAATATGGATTTTGAACATTCTTGGTGATTTCTTTCCATTAATCTTTTGTAATTCCATTTATTTTATAAATTCAATGAATATTACTTTAGATTCCATGAGTAGCTAAATTTTGTATCTAGGGTGTAGAGGAAACCCATATTTGGGCTTATTTTGAGATATGTTATAAATCAATGAATCCTTATTTTGAGTTTCAATGCCTATTGATTGTCATTTCATGTTGATTCTATAACCTTATTATCATTCATGTATTATAATTAGATATTTCATGCTTTTATTGATTTATTAGATGAGATATGCTTTTTAGATCTTGAATGATAGTGTAGGAAATTAGTTTTATATGATAGTCAATCATACATTCTTGATTTTGAATTGTGTTATTAAAGAATATATTCCGAAATCTAAATAGTTTATTATGTTAGATTTTGAGTTATACATGAGAAAAGGGATTTGTTAATTAATGCATGTTTTAAGTAGTCCATTTATGTGGTGAAATCGAAAACCCTAGATTCTTCTTCTCACCTTGATTTCATTCTTATTAGTCTATTAGTATTGCTTTCTTTTTTTTTCATAGTAGTTTCCAAATCAAATCAAAAGTTTGAAAGGGGGTTTAATTCAAGATTTAGGTAAAATAGCTTGTCCTTTGGAACAAAACTCGACTTATTAGAAATACTATAACTTGACCCCTACGCTTGGGGAATAGACTTATTTTTTAGGCCTATCAATCTTTTCTTTAAATTTTATTTCTAGAGAGAGAAGAATATCTGTAGAATCCTTTTTTCCAATAATCTCTCTATCTTCTTTGTAGATTTCTAGCCATCTATATCAAATCGAATCCTGCTTCTTCATTCTTTCCTTCTTCTTAAAGAGAAGGTTATCTTTCCCTCTCAATCCATATCACAAATCACTCTCTTTCCATTTTCACAACTTCAAATCTTCTCTTTCTTTGCTGTCCACGATTTTGTTTTAGTTTGTAATATCATGTGTATGGGTAAAAAGAGGGAAAGAATGGGTTATACATGAGATAAAAATGGGAAGAATTGGTTATCCCATTAAATTTAGGGAATCGTCCAGTCACGTGTAAAGGATAGTTGTAGGGAGGGAGATAACATGCATTGCGGGATATTAACAAAATTGCAATGCAGTATCCGGATGAAGCCACGTGTAGAGCCATTGAAACCGTCCACTGGATCCTCGCGGGAGCATGGAAGTATCTTGCTTCCAGCGCACTGTAGCGCAAATTTTTTAAATCCCGTGTTTGCCTGGCTGGATCCCTGAAAATAGTCTGTGCGCCCACCAGAATGACCGAACGCAGCTCGAAAATATCCAAACGCACCACGTTCTACCATTACCTTTGCGCCACGTGTCGTGTAATAACTGTTGGTCAATTCCTTTGAATCCAACTTTGACTACCTATAAGTTTCTCATCCGAACTCCGATTTGACTTCCGCTTTCGCCGTTGGATTTGTCTCGGACTCTACTTTCATCCGAGCATCAAAATCAGCCACGACTCGCAGAATACCCTTATGACCAAACTGCCCTTTTGTGTGACTTTCTCCCGTTTTTACCTAATTTTCGAGCACAATTCCATAAAAGACACCTGAACAACAGAAACTTACAAATCATCAGAGTAACCGCTCGAAATAGACTAACTAACCCGAGTTAAGAGATTCAGATGAGACATTTTCATGTCTCATCAGTATACTTTCGGGACGTGGTTCTTTCCAAGTTTGGGGATGGCGATGGGCTTATCATCAACTTGGAACTCGAATACATAAGTCTTGGTAGTATCAATTTTTATCTCTGTCGACTATGGTAATATCCTTCCACTCTTCTCTTTAACTTATTGTACCTCTTATCTTTTGATGAGTATATGCTTAATACATTGAGGACAATGTTATTTTTATGTTTGGGGATGGGGATATGGCCTTTGGCCTCATGACCTTGTGGTTTCAAAAGAGAAGAGAGTTCAACAAATTCGACCAAATTTGAAAATTTTTTGGGTAGATTTGGTATGACTCTAGTGGTATTCTTCAGTATGTTGATGCATGTGGTTCCTTCTTGATAAATCTTATGCATGCTCTTAGTCCCTTCATGAATGTTAAGCCCTTTGGTGTTGGTGTCTTATCATGTGAGTATCACCTTAAGGAAGAAGGAACACTTCTAAGTGACCTAAAATAGTCATTAGTGGAGACTTAAACCCATGTGAGATACCTGAGCCTTTCTATTGCTTTTGAGTGTACTCTTCCGCGCTAACTCCGAGTACAATGAATAGCTACTCAACTTCGCAACTTTCAAAAGAGCTTAGACGATCTCATGAGCTCAACTTTCTTAGCCACTAGGAGTGACATCAGGATAGCGAATAAACCTCACTCTTGTAGTCCATGAAACCCGATAATGGTGTCAACTTTAGGGAAACGGATACTCCACCATCCATTCATCATACAACTCCCGAGAATGAAGGCAAGAAAAGTGAAGAAGAAAGAATGTGAAAGCAAGATGTGAAAAGTGAATTGTTGAGAATACTAGTTTGTATTTTTGGTGTTTGGTTATGTTCGAAAAAAAAACAAAAAAAAAAGTGAAAAAAGAAAAAAATTGAAAAAAGAGAAAAGAAAGGAAGTTGTTTTTGTGTAAAAGTTCATGTGAACTTTTGAGTGTTGTGGAAAATAAAGTATTCAATCCAAGAAGTCAAGTTTAAAGGTTGTTTGAGTGTTCTTTTATCATTGAAGGCGTCGACATTCTCAGGATTTCATACATCTTCCATTCCATCACCTGTATCTGTTTACCTTTAGGAGGCATGATTAGAGGGTAGAGTGGCTGAGAAGAGTGAGTGAGCTTCCCCATTCCCTTAGTGGTTATTTCCATTCCTAAGAGATCATTTCGTTTTATAACTTGTTATCCTCATTTAATTTTGTATGTGCTGAGTTTACCTTATTCCATGCTCACACATGAGAGTGAACCATTATGATTCGATTTTGAGTGATTTCATGTTTAAGAGCGTATGACCGTGAGGTGATGTGACACGAAAATGTCACATTTGGAGGGTCTAACTTAGACTAATTAGTTCTTTTCGAGTATTATAAATAATATTTTATGTGTTTTTCATGTTAGGTACCTATTTTGGAGTTAAGCGTGTAAATCGGAATAAAGGGAACGAATTGTCACTATCATTTCATGTGCCCAAAATGAGAGAAAAAGATTTCAAGCAAATCAAATTACAAGTGGAGGCAATGGCGAGTCCAACGGTGAAGACGGAAGTCAATTCCGAGTTCGGACGAAGAAGTTGTGAAAGATAGAAGTCAAGGTCTTTTCTTGAAGGCACCTCCCTTTGGTTCTAATTGTAGAGGCTAGATTAAGGCACCTCCTTGGTCTTTAATTCAAAGCCCAAGTTCAAGAATACCCAAAGAAGAAGGAAGGTGTAGAGATTTTATGAGCACCCACTTTTGGGCCCAAGTCAAAGTAGTCTAAAGACTTAGTCAAGTTGACTAAGTCTAGGGTTTGAATCAAGTGAGGTTACTATTCATCTTCTTCTTCATTCATCATTCAACAACCAAGAGAGTGAGAAGGGAGAGAAAAGGAGGCTACAACTTAGGGTTTTGGTGTTCTTGATCAAGGAAGGTTTATAGGGTTTGGTGTTGAAGAGAGAGGGAAAAAAAAGAGAGAAAAAGGAGGATTGCCGGTCAAAGCAAGGCCGGCCAAGCTCAAGGCCGGCCTAGTCTTGGCCGGCAACAGTTCGGGCTGCACGGCAGCCCGGGAGAGAACGACATCAACAGCAACAGCGTGAGCAGCGCACGGGATGGCTGGAAAACGACCGGAACAGCAGCTCCGAGTTCTCTTGCACGCGACTAGCAGCTCGGATCTTCATGGAGGGCTCGGGGTTCACATCATGGAGCACGAGACGTGTAGGGTTTTGTGTATCCTATACACTAACTAGTGTTCTAAGCGGAATCTCAAACATCATATGTTTAACACTAGATTGCCCAGGATCATATGCATAAACTAATCAATGAACTAGAAGAGGTTAATGCAAAAAATGAACTAGAAGAGGGATAAATACCTTAACGCGTTTTTCCCTCGAACCATTCCAATCGCATGCAAAGATCGAGAGCTCCAATTGTAGCTCCTCTACTCGAGACACCGAGTGAATAAACTTGATCTCCCTTCCTTTCAGACTGCTAAGACTTACTAGAAGGTTGAGAAGAACTCTTCTTCTTGACTAGATTGATAGACCGGGAGCTTTTTCTCTATATTCCTCTCTCTCCAATAGTTGTATATTCAGAGAGAGAGAGAGCTGTATATTTTCCACTAGAGAAAAATCCACACCTTTTCTGTTCTCATCTTACCCAATATATAGACAAACCCTAATTAGAATCCCATTCAGATTAGGTTTTCTATTTTCGGGTCACAGAAAAGATAATTACCAAAATACCCGTTGTAGGATCCGGTCTATGTTAGCCGCGAATCAACTCCTTGATCCGACGATCGTAGTTGGCTTCTAGCAAAGCATTACGACCTTTAATTGGACCGGACTGGATGATCTTTACGTGTGGTCATCGTTATCCTAATTGACAAATTGATCGCATTGCCACCTGGGTCGAAGGACACTCCTTCGGAAGGACATCTCCTTCAGACCGAACGGATAAATCCTTCAGGACGGTTGTGGGACGTGCGCGGCAGCTCGGAACAAGCACGGGACGGCTCGGGATAGTGGCTTCTTGGCCATATCTCACCATTTTGGCCGGATTTTGACCATCCTTTGGCCGGAATTTTCTAGGGTTCCGACAACCTTCTTGATCCGGAACCTTAGGCCTTTTATTCCCCATGTCTTGATCTAGCTTCTCATGTGGTTTGATTTCATTTTGGGCTAGAAATTGCTAGAGAGAGAAAGCTAGGGTTTAGCTTCAATGGAGTTTGTGATAAATGGAGAAGAGGATGGTGGTCGTTATGGGGAACCCAGAAATTTGCTAAGGGGAGATTGACTGCAACTAAAACCTCACATTTTCCGACGATCTTAGCCTCGAACCACATCGAAAAAGGGGGATTCTCTCATCATTTTCTTTCCATTTCTTATTCAATCACCATATTTAGCTAACTTTAGTGTGTCGATTATATGAGATGAAATGTGATGAATTCGTGAATATATTTAATATGATTTGATGTTTTGATAATAAATTGATGTTCATTTATTTCGATAATCGTTTCGATCGTATTTTCATGTGTCTTGTCAAGCACTTCGCATAGTTAATAGACGAAACGAAGTATTCGATATCGATCGTAGTCTAAGTCATAATTTCATGTGTCTTGTCATGCACTTCACATAGTTAGGCGACTAGACACACATAATTTCATGGTCATAATCTCAGGGGTATTATAAGGAATTGAGCACGGACGATGGATAAAAACGGGAGAAAGACACACATGAAGGACATTTTGGGTCATTTAGCGATGAGGTGATTCTTGTAGGTATTAGGTCAATGTTGATAGTTGAATGAAGAGTAGAGTCGAAGACGAATCCAACGGTAAAAGCGGAGGTCAAATCGGGGTACGAACAATCAAAATAGCCAAAGTCAAAGATTAGTCAAAGCGGGTTGGTTAAAGTGAAGCATAAGACGACCAGAAACACGTGGCGCGCTACAAAAAGGTGGATATGACGAATCAAATTGAGTGCGGGCTATATTCGGTCACGAAAGGGTGTACTTCTGGGATGTCCAGTGGCGAGAGATCCCATGCACCTGAAAGCATTTTAGTACCGTGTACCCCAACGCATTTGGAAGTTCCAACGGCTGAAAATCTGACCCGCCCATATGTCATCATCAGAGACCTATGTTGCAAATTATCTCACTCACCCGCAACACACCATAGCCACCCATCTTAGTAGCAAACGTGATTTGCTATAATTCCCATATTTATGGGAATTCATATCCTCTTTCCCTCTCTATGATATCTCTTTTTTTCCCATCTCTATTAACAGTAGATAAATTTTGAAATCAAATATAAAAGGAGAGCTAGAGATTGATAGAAGAATTAATAAAGAGAGACATGGCTGGATATAATAGAGAGTGAAAGAGCAAGATCACAAGAAATCATCAAGATATACCAGGAAGAGAAATCAGAGAAAGAGCTGGACGTTTCGGATTTAAAAAGAGATTGGAACTATATAAGTTCTAGAGAGAGAGACTGGACGGGTGTTTACAGAGAAAATAATAAGATTGAAGGAAAGTTTCGTGGTGACTGTGAATAAAATCAAAGATGATCGGATTTAGCAAGATTGGAAAGAAGATTGAGAGTGATCAAAGGATATTTTATTTTTAGACAGAGGAATCAGTTATTTTTGGGGGTGGTTTTCTTCTTCTCGGCTATAAGAAACAGAGAGCAACAACTGATTGAGGGATCTCATCTTTGGAGCATCATCTCCTCCTTAGTTCGACTAGAATATAAATATTAGAGGGAGAGAGATAGCTCGGCTATAACAGAACATAGCGAGAAAGAGATTAT
The DNA here is from genome assembly GCA_002897215.1 of Eschscholzia californica subsp. californica. NCBI lineage: Eukaryota > Viridiplantae > Streptophyta > Magnoliopsida > Ranunculales > Papaveraceae > Eschscholzia > Eschscholzia californica. The sequence continues at coordinate 754,604 of BEHA01050247.1, forward strand.
CAGAGATTCAAAGTTGTAACAGAGGAGTACTGGAATTAACTTGTTTTCAATCCTTCTTATTCTGTTTTCTTTCTTTTTGTGAGAAAAAGAGAGATTAATAGAGAGAGAGATAGAGAAATTTGTAAACAGAGAGTTAAATAAGAAAGAGTTTTGATTGTTAACATCTTTTCTTCATTATTTTCCCTTAGTCTTTTCGGCTACAGTAGAGAGAGAGAGAGAGAGAGAGGGATTGAAAGAAGTTTAAACCAGAGAAAGAGAATAGAGAGAAGGTTCTCTGGTGGAGAAGAAGACCTCATTTGGAAGTTCTGTTGGAAAATAATTTTCCCTTCTTGCTGGAAAATTACTTTCTCCAGGGGAGCGTTTGACTGTCATAGGAAATCAGTGAGAAAAGTTTAGTTCTTCTTCCATTTCTCTCTCTTATTCGTCTTACTAGTTTAATCTTGTTTTATGGATAGCTAACCATCTCTAATCTAGGGTTAGATGAAACCTTTAATGTTTAGTATATAGCTTTTTCATCTTGACGATCTTAATATGCTTTTATCATAATCGTAGTGATTTATCTTTCATTGTTTATGCTTCTAACTTGATTCATCATTATTAGATTAGATTCTTTTATGATTGATACTTGATAAAGTTGATAGGCAATAGTTAGAACTCCTTGATGTGATATATGAGTTCGATCTTATTATGATATAGTTTTCATGGTTGTGTATCCGATTTGATCGATCATCATTAGATTAGATTCTTTTATGGTCATGCTTATTAGTTGTATGTCATTAGTTGACTTATCATCATTCGAGAAATCTAATTTGTAGTGTCATTGATGATTAAGATTTTATTTTACCATGATAGGCGGATTCGAAACCCTAGGTCCTCTCCCCCATTGATCCGTTTACCGTTACTATTTGTTTTCGTTATTTTAATATTTTGTCACGAAAAACCAATTTTCAAAGAAAACGTATTAGTTCTAAGTTTTAGAATAGGGTTTACTTAGTCTCCGCGGATCGACCCCGGTCTTATCAGGTTTTACTACATGACACCCGTATAGTTGCGAGTGGAGACCTTTTTAAGGAAACTTTCTAGGCCTACTATGTCGGATTGTGGAGACAAAAGTTCAAAACAGAAATAGATCGAAAATACAACAGAGTATTAATCCATTTTGGGCTTACTTAGATAACTATGAAGGAGGAGGCGAGGGACGTATATTCTTACTTGGGATCCGAACATTATCACAGTCCAACGAATATCTAGTTCATGTCAAATGATAGTTGTTCGTGTAGACTGAAATGGGAAGATCTTTATGGTAGTAATTGTTTATGGTTATAATTTTTCTGTAGGTCGATCACTCTTATGGGCTGAAATGGAAAAGTTGGTTGCGACAACTGATTTACCCTGGTTATTAATTGGGATTTTAATTCGATTTTACACGTTGAAGACAAGGTAGAAGGGGATGTGGTTCGACCAATTCCGACTCAACCTTGGTCAAAATACCGCAACATATGGACAATAATAGATGGGATGAAGATACTCTTAGACAAAATTTTAATGAATCCACCTGCAATCTCATTAGAGTAATTCCGATTCAAAGCAACGACACAGATACAATGTAATGGAATCTAACTAAATCTGGTAACCATTCAGTCAGATCTATGTACCAACATCTTAGTTCCAGTCAAAACGAGTCTCCGCCTCAGGATATCAACTGGAATTTCATCTGGTCGATCCCCACGATCCCACGCATTCAACTGTTTATCTGGAAGGTTTGCACAAAAGACTTCCCGGTTCGTGATCGTATAGGTAAGTATATAGGTAACATATTTAACTGCCCGAATTGCACGAAAATTGAAAATATCGAGCATGCACTTTTACACTGCCCTCTAGCTAAATGCATTTGGTTCCACTTTAATATTATATCTACTAATATTACATCGTTATCAGATTGGATTCTATCTTGGAAGGACTCGGCTCAACTCAGTTGCACATTAGATAATATTCACTTTGTTACTATTTTATGGCATATATGGAAAACGAGATGTGATCACTGCTTTCAGCAAACTTTATATAATTTTCAAACCATTATTAATCACATAATGGCTTTCCCTAAGATCACTAAAACTCAACTCAATACGTCGTCAGTAAATATAGCCAAATGGCAACCTCCCTCTCCCCCTTTCATAAAAATTAATGTTGATGCTTCAGTTGTTAATGTTGATAAGAAAATTGGTACCAGTACGATAGTGCATAATTCACAATCCAAATTTATGTGTGCAAAGGTCGGCACGACTCGTGCCAGAAATAGCGAAGAAATTGAAGCAATTGCTATTCTAAATAGTCTCTTGTGGGCAAAGGAAACTAATCATACTTAGATTATTGTGGAAAGTGATAATATAAACTTGATTCGTCATCTTAATAATCACAAGCATCAGGTCCAATGGCAGTTGATGGTTCATATTAGGCAAATTAAAGACATCAAAAGAGAACTCCAGAATGTCCGATTCAACCACATCCGAAGAAATCTCAATACTCAGGCAGACAAATTTGCGAAGTGGGCTCATAGAAAGGATAGATTTAAAATTTGGAACTGTATTCCGTACTTTCTGTTAAATTCATATTGTAATGCTCTTCTGTTGCCTTAGTTTCAATATATATATATCTTTTAACAAAAAAAATAATGTAAAAACCATCATTGAAGTAGGTAAACCTACATGATACATAGGACTAGGAGCATCAATCTTTTCACCAGTTAATTTCTTCTATCTCTCTGTAGTACTTTTTTTTATATTAACATGGAAGAACATCAATCTTGTCACCTAATAGTGATTCACCCAACATGTACTTAGGTAGCTTCACCAGATAGGGTTTATGTCAATTGATGTTGAAGTCTTTGACTAACAAATAAATATTATATTTGTTACTGCTGGAGCATAAACTTTAGACCATTGAGATTTTTATTTAATAATTTTTGTTTGCTTTCATTAATACCACCATAACATGAAATTGATTTAATAAGTTAGATGAGGGGTGTTTTCTTTAAGAAGAAGAAAATGGGCTTACTAGTCATCTGTCTTTATTGCTCGACAAAAATACTAGATATAGGAAAAGGTGTATTCTTTCTCTATTTTTCTATAGGACAACCATTCATAAAAAAATGGGTCGTGATATTTATCATAAATTATAGGTCTTACATATTAAAGTCATCACCGACTTTTACAAATAAATTGCGTAAAGAGAACATGCAGAGAATGGTTTGGGATAGTGATTTGGTATGCAGAGAACAATTTCGGATGGACAAAAACTTTCACCATTTTGTGTAAAATGTTGCGCATTATTGGTAAAGTGAATGACACAAATGAGGTTTCGGTGGAGGAGATGGTCGCGATATTTTTGCATATACTTGCCCACCACGTGAAGAATAGAACTATAAAAATAAGGTTTTTTGGTTCTGGAGAAACAATTAGTAGATGTTTCAATAATGTGCTAAATGGGGTAATTCGGCAGCAATCAGTTTTGTTGAGCTGTCTCTGAGAATTCAACTGATTCAAAATGGAAATGGTTCGAGGTATACATCTTATCTATGTGTTGAGTAATAAGGCTTTTAGGTTAGATTAAGTAAGAAATACATCTTAACTAAATAACAAATTAATTTTGATGTAGAATTGTTTGGGAGCTCTAGACGGGACTTACATAAGAATCAATGTGCCAGAAAATGACAAACCTCGATATTGGACAAGAAAGAGTGATATTGCTACCAATGTATTAGGAGTGTGTTCTCAATATATGCAATTTATTTACATTTTGGCTGGTTGGGAGGGATCAACAGCGGATTCTCGAGTTTTAAGGGACGCCTTACATAGGAGAAATGGATTGAAAGTTCCTCATGGTATAAACATATGGTTTTAGTGATTATTTTCTTGTGTCTTTTGTCTCACCTTAAATGATAATTATAACTTGTAGTTTATTTTAGGGTTATTTCCCAAATGGCCCCCAACTTTGTGACCAGCTTCCTGCCTGGCCCCCTAGATCAGCAAAAATACCCATATGGCCCCCTTTTTTAGTTATCTTTAACTTTCCGTTCCTCTCTCTCCTTCATCTCTTTTTCTCTCTCTGCCACATCATCTGTTACGCCACCTCATCATCTTCTCTGGTGAAGGTCGCCGACCGGCCAATTTTCCGGCCAGCGACCTTCAAACATAAAAAAAAAAAAAAACTTTTTTTCCTCTCTCCTCTCTCTCTCTCTCTCAAAATTTTTTTTTCTCTCTCTAGATCTAGTTCTTGAAGAACCAGATCTGGACCATGAAGAAGGTCTCATTTCAGACCTCCTTCAAGGTCTGTTCGGACCTTGAAGGAGGTCTGTTTCAGGCCTCCTTCAAGGTTTGAAATGAGACCTTCTTCAACGTCCAGATCTGGTTCTTGAAGAACCAGATCTAGAGAGAGAAAAAAATGAGAGAGAGAAAATTTTTTTTTCTGGAGAGAGGAGAGAGGAAAAAAGTTTTTTTTTTTTTTTTTATGTTTGAAGGTCGCCGGCCGAAAAATTGGCCGGTCCGACCGGCGACCTTCACCCGAGAAGATGATGAGGTGGCGTAACAAATGATGTGGCAGAGAGAGAAAAAAAGATGAAGGAGAGAGAGTAACGGAAAGTTAAAGATAACTGAAGAAGGGGGCCATATGGGTATTTTTGCTAATTTAGGGGGCCAGGCAGGAAGCTGGTCACAAAGTTGGGGGCCATTTGGGAAATAACGCTTTATTTTATTAGGTTGTTACTACCTCGTTGATGCTGGATATCCAAATAGTGAAGGATTTTTGGCCCCATATAGAGGTCAACGCTATCATCTAAATGATTGGTGGGAAGGACACACACCTACCACTGCTGCAGAATTTTTTAACATGAAACATGCAAGTGCTCGGAACGTGATAGAAAGATGTTTTGGATTACTAAAGCTTAGATGGGCCATCTTGAGAAGTCCTTCATTTTATCCCGTTAAGACGCATAATCGAATAATAATGGCTTGTTGTCTCTTGCACAATCTCATACGTCAAGAAATGTCAGTAGATACATTAGAAGAAATATTAGACCGACATATATCAAATTATACACAACCACATGGTGATCTAATATCGTGTATCGATTCTTCAGGACAATGGTCTACATGGAGGGACAAATTAGCATCTAAAATGTTCAACGAGTGGCAGACATCTAGGAACACTTAATTTCATGTCTTCCTCTTACTATTATCTTGAAAATTTTGGTATTAGATAAAAAACTGATTTATTTCTTTTTCGAATCACATCGAATATTAATAATTATAATAATCTTACTTTTATTGCTAGTTTGTTCATTGATGTTGGTTATTTATTTTAATTATATGTGATATACGTGTTTCTTATACATCTAGATGGCACCTCCTACTGATTTACAATCTCGCTCCAAACCAACAAACATTTATGGCTACCTAAAGAAGATGACAAACTGGTTGAGTGTCTGATAGATATTGCTATTGGTGGACATTGGAAGGCGAAAAATGGTTTCCGATCAGGATATCTTTCTCATCTAGAAAAACTGATGGAAGAAAAGTTACCTGGATGCAATATTAAAGGGGTGCCTCACATTGAATCACGAATTAAAATATTAAAAAACCAGACAGCAACTATCTCAGATATTATTTCGAACGCAAACGGATTTACATAGAGTGATGAAGAAAAAATGGTTATATGTGAAAAGAGCATTTTTGACGAATGGGTTAATGATGCACCCGAAAAGGTTGCACACCCAAGCGAAGGTATCAAGTAGTAATCCGGCAAATCCGGGATCGATCCAAGGATAGGAAGGTAGTTTGGATATCGAAGGGTCTTATCCCTCGGTCTAGATATTACAAACTAACTTAGACTAAAAAGGGGAAGAACAAAGGTAAACGGGGGTTTTGATCGAAAGAGTAACAAAAAAAGAAAGCGAGTAAAACTAAATTAAACTATCAAAGTGAACGGGCGAGAGAGATTCGAGAGAAGAGTTCGGAGGAACAAGAGTCGGGAGGCAACAAGAGTCGGGAGATAAATAAGTGAGAGAGGTGTCGAAGTCCGGGAATCCATAATGATAAACTTACGACTAAGTGTAGTCCGATTTGATGTGTCGAGGTACAATCGATATTCGACTCCTAAAGTGATGTCTATAAGCACTACGTATATCCGGAGATCATACTTAGTCAAACAAACATCATAATCGATTAATCCCGAGTCAACGTAAGTGTTGTCTAGTCGCCTAACTATGTGAAGTGCATGACAAGACACATGAAAATATGACTTAGACTACGATCGATATCGAATACTTCGTTTCGTCTATTAACTACGCGAAGTGCTTGACAAGACACATGAAAATACGATCAAAACGATAATCGAATTAAATGAACATCAATTCATAATCAAAACATCAAATCATATTAAACATAATCACGAATTCATCACATTTCATCTCATATAATCGACACACTAAAGTTAGCTAACATGGCGATTGAATAAGAAATGGAAAGGAAATGGTGAGAGAATCCCCCTTTTTCGATGTGGTTCGAGGCTAAGATCGTTGGAAAATATGAGTCTTTAAGGTTCAGCCGATCTCTCCTTAGCAAATTATGGGTTCCCCATAGCGACCACCATCATCTTCTCCATTTAGAACACAACCTCCATTAAAGCTAACCCTAGCATCTCTCTCTAGAAATTTCTAGCTCAAACCAAAATCAAACAACAAGGGAAGCAAGGCAATGACATGGGGAGTAAAAGCCCTATGATTTCCGGCCAAGAAAGTGGCCGGAAATGTCAAGAAAGATCCGGCCAAGATAGGAGAAATTCGGGCCAAATCCATGAAAGTCCGGCCAACAAGCCACTGCTCGAGCCGGTTGCTTGCTGTCCCGTGCATATCCGAGCTAGGTGCGGCCTTCCTGTGCTTGTCCGAGCCGAAGAAGCTTCATCCCGTGCATGGCAGCTCCATCCCGAGCTATGAGGCATCAAGTCCGGCCAGATGCAGTAGCTGCCCATGCTCGTGCTGCTGCTGTTGCTCTCAGAGCTGCTGTTGCGCGTCCCTGAGTGCTTCCCGAGCAGCCCGAGCTGCTGCCGGCCAAGCTTGGCCGGCCTTGATTGGCCGGCACTCCTCCTTCTCCTTCTTCTCTTTTTCTCTCTCTCAAGCTCCTCTTAACTCTCTAAACCCCTTGAACTTCCAAACTTGAAACCCTAACCTCTCCTCTTTCTCTCCTTTCCTTTCTTGCTTCCTTCCCAAGCTTGAAGATTCCGGCCAAATATGGAGTTTCCCGGAATATGAAGATTCCAAGCTTGAAGATTCCGGCCAAAGAAGATTCCGGAATCATAACGACATGATTAGTTTTTTACCTGAGACCTTTGTAGCTAGTAAAGATGGACTAGATGTGGATGCCCTCTTGAGCGGAGCTATAGATTTCCCTAAGGACACATATGATATCGAGACAAGTATAATGTTTAAACGATTGGTTGAACCTTCACTTAAGGAAACTTCTGACTTAGTCCCGAGCCTTATGGAGAAACCCTTAAGTTGTAGTTCGAAATCTAAACCAATATCTCATACATACGTAGATACCTTTAGTGAAATGCATGTCCTCCCTGTTATTATGTCAAATTTTGTTGCCTTGTCGCCATCCAAGTTTGGGGATTACCTCTTATTTTTTGCCGTCTCACGTATAAACCAATACCATTACATTGTTGTGAGACGGTTCTTACCAGTTAAAACTTTCGTATGGGTAGACCCCCAAATATTTCGTCTTTTGTTATATGATTGGTTGGTCTATTGAGATGGGTTTGATGTTTGTGGGTATCATCTCTGGAAACCCTCCACGAGACCTAACTCGTGCTCTTGTTAAAGCAAGAGAATCAATGACTAATTGCATGGTTCGATGCAATCGAGTGATCCTGCGTGAGTGGTCATTTTTATGTGGTCATGCTTATGCTTCATTCTTATGTTTTATATTGATGTCTTAGGAGTGTTTCTTACTTTGTATACTTTTGGGACGTGGTTCGTTCCAAGTTTGGGGATGGCGATGGGCTTATCATGAACTTGGAACTCGAATACACAAGTCTTGGTAGTATAAATTTTTATCTCCGTCGGCTCCGGTAATATCCTTCCACTCTTCTCTTTAACTTATTGTACCTCTTATCTTTTGGTGAGTATATGCTTAGAACATTGAGGACAATGTTAGTTTTAAGTTTGGGGATACGACCATTTAGTCGCATGACATCATGACCTTAGATTTCAAAAGGAAAGAGGGTTCAACAAATTAACCAAATTTGAAAATTTTTGGGTAGATTTGGTATGACTCTAGTGGTATTTTTAAGTATGTTGATACATGTGGTTCTTTCTTGATAAATCTTTTGCATGCTCTTAGTCTTTTTATGAATGTTAAGTCCTTTAGTGTTGGTGTTTTATCATGTGAGTAGCATCTTAAGGAAGAAGGAACACTTCTAAGTAACCTAAAATAGTCATTAGTGGAGACTTCAACCCATGTGAGATATCTGAGCCTTTCTATTGCTTTTGAGTGTACTCTTCCACGCTAACTCCGAGTAGAATGAAGAGCTACTCAACTTCGCAACTTTCAAAAGAGCTTAGATGATCTCATGAGTTCAACTTCCTTAGCCACTAGGAGTGACATCAGGATAGCGAATAAACCTTACTCTTGTAGTCCATAAAACCCGATAATGGTGTCAACTTTAGGGAAACGGATACTCCACCATCCATTCATCATACTACTCTCGATAATGAAAGCATGAAAAGTAAAGAAGAAAGGATGTGAAAACAAAATGTGAAAGTAAAGGTGATTTGTTGAGAATACTAGTTGTATTTTTGTTTTGGTGTTTGAGTATGTGTGTAAAAAAAGAAAAGAAAGTGAAAAAGTGAAAAAAGGCAAAAAAAAAAAAATAAAGAAAAAAAGAAAAAAAAGAAAAAGAGAAAAGGTAGAAAAAAAATACTCCCTCTGTCCCAATTTAAGAGTCACGTATTCCTTTTTTGTCTGTCCCAAATTAAGAGTCCCATTCCTCTTTTATCATATAAAATCCATAGATTTTCCAATTATACCCGTGTTGACAATATATAATGTATTTATTACTTAATTAAAACAATTTGTATTTTGGTAATCTTTTAAAAAGAGATGAGAATAATTTGTGTTTATGGAAACTAATCTTTATATATAGTACTAATTCTTTTGAATTCCAAAAAACATTTAAAAATTAATGTGGGTAAAAATGGAAAAGTAAAAGTTGTGAAAAAAAGTTACGTTTTTAAAATGGGACTCTTAATTTGGGACGGAGGGAGTAATAAAAAAGAAAGAAAGTGTTTATATGTGTTATTTTGTGTTTGTGTAAGTGTTGTGGAAAATAAAGTATTCAAGGCAAAAAGTCAAGTTTAAAGGTTGTTTGAGTATTCTTTTATCATTGAAGGCGTCGACATTCTCGGGATTTCATCATCTTCCATTCCATCACTTGTATCCGTTTACCTTTAGGAGACATTATTAGAGGGTAGAGTCGGTGAGAAGGGCGAGTGAGCTTCCCCATTCCGTTAGTGGTTGTTTCCATTCCTAAGAGATCATTTCGTTTTAGAACTTGATATCCTCATTTAATTTTTGTATGTGTTGAGTTTACTTTATTCCATGCTCACACATGAGAGTGAACCATTAGATTCCATTTTGAGTGATTTCATGTTTAAGAGCGTATGACCGTGAGGCCAAAGTCGAGGCTAAATGTGCTATGATAGGAAACAAAGTTTTGTTACTTTAGACTTGGATGATGCTCATGATGATGGGACACTTGCACTTAAGTATGAAACTATTAGTGAGGAGACTCTTAGCATGCTTTTGTGTTTATTGATTTGATTCATATGTTTGACACACTTAAGTCTCTCACTTGTTGATCGTTACCTTATTTGCATCGATAGTTCAACTCTTTATCTCTTGGAATCTTGAACTTTGTGGGTGTATTCACTGGAAACCCTCACGAGACAAAACTCGTCCTTTAGGGGTAACCCAAGGGTTTAAAGGCTTGTAGCATACGCTAAATGCAACCGGAAGTCCTCCGAAAGTGAGCTAGGTTTACTTTATTGTCTTGTTTTGTTTGTTTGCTCGAGGACTAGCAAATTCTAAGTTTGGGGATGTTGATGTGGCGTGAAAATACCACATTTAGGTCACTTAAGAGTTAGTTCTTTTCGAGTTTTATTTCTAATTATATATGTGTTTTTATTGCTAGGTAGTTTATTTGTGGTTTGGCGTGTAATTCGGAATAAAGAGAATGAATTATCACATTTTCATCTTATGCGGCAAAAGGGAAGAAAAGAGCACCAGGGGTATTTTGGTCATTTTGGTCAAAATCAGAAGTCAAACAACAAGTGAAGTCAATGACGAGTCCGACGGTGAAAATGAAAGTTGATTCGGAGTTCGGACGGGGAAGTTATGAAAGAAAGAAGCCAAGGTCTTTTCTTGAAGGCACTTCCCTTGGTTTTAATGTCGAGACAAGATGGAGGCACCTCTTGATTTCTAAATCAAGCCCAAAACCAAGCCCAAAGCCCACATAAACCAAAAAAGAAGAAAAGAGTTGAAAATATATGGGCACCCTCTTTATGGTTCAAAGTCAAGTTTGAGTCAAAGTCTTGACCTAGGGTTTTAGTAGTAAAGGGTTATTATTCATCATCTTCTTCACCAAGCAACAACCAAGAAGAAAGAGAGAGAAAAAGGAGGCTAAAGGTTAGGGTTTTCTTGTTCTTGAGTTTAGGGTTTAGGGTTTGAAAGAGAGGGAAAAAAAGAGAGAAGGAGGAGGAGGCCGGCCAAGCTAGGCCGGCCTAGCTTTGGCCGGCACACATGGTCGCGGGAGCAGCCGGACTGCAGCTTGGAGGAAGCTTCCAGCAGCTGCAAAGGCCGGAACCGGAGCACGCATAGCACGGCACAACAGCAGACGGGAAGCTTTCACGGGACGTAGGGGCAGCAGCTCGAAGCTCAAAGCCGTGCACGAGACAGCACGGCTGGAGCTGCTGTACACGGGATCTTCATTGCTGCGCACGGGAGTTGCTCGGACAGATCGGACCTTGCATGGGATGTGCGGCTGCGGCTCGGATTTGCTTGATTTGGCCGGAAACTCCATATTTGGCTGGAATCTTCACTTCTTTGACCGGATTTTGAAGGGTTTTCCGGTCACTTTCTTGGCCGGAAACCTTAGGGCTTTTGCTTCCCATCATCTTGGCTAGCTTCCCATGTTGTTTGATTTGATTTTGGACAAGAAATTTCTAGAGAGAGAAAGCTAGGGTTAGCTTTAATGGAGGTTGTGTTCTAAATGGAGAAGATGATGGTGGTCGCTATGGGGAACCCAGAATTTTGCTAAGGGGAGATCGGCTGCACCTTAACTACTCAAATTTTCCGACGAACCTAGCCTTGAACCATATCGGAAAAGGGGGATTCTCTTATCATTTTCTTTTCATTTATTACTCATTTACCATGTTTAGCTAAATCAAGTGTGTCGATTATGGGATGAAATGTGATGAATTTTATGACTATGTTTGAGATGATTTAATGAGCTTGATAATAAATTGATGTTCTCTTATTTCGATTACTTGTTTCAATCGTTTTTCATGTGTCTTATCAAGTACTTCGCATAGTTAATCGATTAGGCATAGTGATCGATATCGATCGTAGTCTAGATCCAAATTTCATGTGTCTCGTCATGCACTTCACATAGTTAGGTGGCTAGACGACATTTTTGATGATTCGATTTTAATCGTTTAGGAAGTTTGTTTGACTAAGTATTATCTCCGGACATACGTAGTGCTTATGAACATCCACCGTAGGAATCGAGACTAGGTTTGTATCAATCCATTCGATTGAACCGTAAGTAGTTGTAGGTTCACCACAAAGGATTCCCGGACCTCGACACTTCTCTCACTTATTTGTTGCCTCCCGACTCTTGTTCCTCCGAACTCTTCTCTCAAATCTCTCTCGCCCTCTTACATTGATATTTTAGTTTGTTTTACTTACTTGTTTTCTTCTTTTGTTACTTATTCGATTATAAAACTCCTCATTTACCTTTGTTTCCCTTTTCGTCTTAGTCTAAGTTAGCTAGTAATACTTAAACCGACGAATAAGACCTTTCGATATCTAAACTACCCTCCTATCCTTGGATCGATCCCGGCTTTGCCGGATTACTACTTGATACCTCCGCTTGGGTGTGCAACCTTTTCGGGTGCATCAAGTTTTTGGCGCCGCTGCCGGGGAACGAACCTGGGTCACCCGCGTGACAGGCAGGAATACTTATATACCACTATACTACAACGACGAGCCGCAAGGCCGAAACTTGTTTGACCGGAATCTTCTTCGGGTGCATCAAGTTTTTTGCTTTCGTCCTTGTTTGCTTTCGTTCGTTACAGGAAAACCCTTCCGGTTTCGGAGGAACAAGAGTCGGGAGGCAACAAATAAGTGAGAGAAGTGTCGAGGTCCGGGAATCCTTTGTGGTGAACCTACAACTATTTACGGTTCAATCGAATGGATTGATACAAACCTAGTCTCGATTCCTACGGTGGATGTTCATAAGCACTACGTATGTCCGGAGATAATACTTAGTTAAACAAACTTCCTAAACGATTAAAATCGAATCATCGAAAATGTCGCCTAGCCGCCTAACTATGTGAAGTGCATGACGAGACACATGAAATTTGGATCTAGACTACGATCGATATCGATCACTATGCCTAATCGATTAACTATGCGAAGTACTTGATAAGACATATGAAAAACGATTGAAACAAGTAATCGAAATAAGAGAACATCAATTTATTATCAAGCTCATTAAATCATCTCACACATAGTCATAAAATTCATCACATTTCATCCCATAATCGATACACTTGATTTAGCTAAACATGGTGAATGAGTAATAAATGAAAAGAAAATGATAAGAGAATCCCCCTTTTCCGATATGGTTCAAGGCTCGGTTCGTCGGAAAATTTGAGTAGTTAAGGTACAGCCGATCTCCCCTTAGCAAAATTCTGGGTTCCCCATAGCGACCACCATCATCTTCTCCATTTAGAACACAACCTCCATTAAAGCTAACCCTAGCTTTCTCTCTCTAGAAATTTCTTGTCCAAAATAAAATCAAACTACATGGGAAGCTAGCCAAGATGATGGGAAGCAAAAGCCCTAAGGTTTCCGGCCAAGAAAGTGACCGGAAAACCCTTCAAAATCCGGTCAAAGAAGTGAAAATTCCGGCCAAATATGAAGTTTTCGGCCAAATCAAGCAAATCCGAGCCGCAGTCGCACATCCCATGCAAGGTCCGATCTGTCCGAGCAACTCCCGTGCGCAGCAATGAAGATCCCGTGTACAGCAGCTCCAGCCCGTGTTGTCTCGTGCACGGTTTTGAGCTCCGAGCTGCTGCCCCTGCGTCCCGTGAAAGCTTCCCGTCTACTGTTGTGCAGTGCTATGCGTGCTCCGGTTCCGGCCTTAGCAGCTGCTGGAAGCTTCCTCCAAGCTGCAGTCCGGCTGCTCCCGCGACCATGTGTGCCGGCCAAAGCTAGGCCGGCCTAGCTTGGCCGGCCTCCTCCTCCTTCTCTTTTGTTTTCCCTCTCTTTCAAACCCTAAACTCAAGAACAAGAAAACCCTAACCTTTAGCCTCCTTTTTCTCTCTCTTTCTTCTTGGTTGTTGCTTGGTGAAGAAGATGATGAATAATAACCCTTTACTACTAAAACCCTAGGTCAAGACTTTGACTCAAACTTGACTTTGAACCATAAAGAGGGTGCCCATATATTTTCAACTCTTTTCTTCTTTTTTGGTTTATGTGGCCTTTGGGCTTGGTTTTGGGCTTGATTTAGAAATCAAGAGGTGCCTCCATCTTGTCTCTACATTAAAACCAAGGGAAGTGCCTTCAAGAAAAGACCTTGGCTTCTTTCTTTCATAACTTCCCCGTCCGAACTCCGAATCAACTTCCGTTTTCACCGTCGGACTCGTCATTGACTTCACTTGTTGTTTGACTTTTGATTTTGACCAAAATACCCCTGGTGCTCTTTTCTTCCCTTTTGCCGCATAAGATGAAAATGTGATAATTCGTTCTCTTTATTCCGAATTACACGCCAAACCACAAATAAACTTCCTAGCAATAAAAACACATATATAATTAGAAATAAAACTCGAAAAGAACTAACTCATCAAAGTTAAGTGACCTAAATGTGGTATTTTCACGCCACATCAGTTAAGGTAAGTCCATTTATTATCATTTATTCATATTCTTATTGAATTTATTGTGTATGTTGAGTTCTTTATTTATCACTTAAATATTTATTTTTTCAGATTCATCCATTGGCCAAAGGGCTTAGAAATAAGCCATTCCCACATTATGATGCTTTGGCAGATATATTTTTGAAAGAGAGGGCAAACGAAAAGGATGCAGGAGCACCAGCTGACGAGGAGGAACAAATTGATGCAAATGAAAATGATTCCTTCGTTGACTGTGTTGATGGGTTTGATGGTGAAATCAATAGGGAATGTGATTCTGAAGCATCGTTTGCTAACGAGGAAGAAACCCCTAACCCTAGTCCAACTCCAATAACAAAAACCTCAAACGTTAATAAGAGGAAACGTTTCTGAAAATCAAATGAATTCGTAACGAGTTTGGGAAACATTGCTAGTTCGATTGAAAAAATTGCTGAAGGAATGAAGGAATATATGGATAAGATGGTTATAGCTCTTACTCGTAACCAAGAAAATGAAACTGCAACCAAAGTGGTAGCCGAGTTATCCAAGTTACACGAGGGATTGGCTTACGATCAAATGCTAGAAGCAGCAGATATCCTCAATAGTGACTCTTCGAAAGCAGCTCTTTTCTTTGCACTGCCACCTGAATGTCGTCTATATTGGGGTCTTAGGCTACTTGGAAAAAATAGGCCTTTTTTGTGGGATTTGGTATTAATAAGTACTAGTTAGGTTTATGAACAAATTTTTTTATTTAGGTTTATGAGCAGAATTTTATTTGAAATAAAATTTTATTAAGACCTTTATTTATGGCTGCGGCTTTGGGGAATAAAAAAAATCTCCGGGGCATAAAGATTTTGGTCAACACGACTTGACTTGGAAGCATCTTCATTTTGAATCCAAAAATTAATAAAGTTAATTTTTGCCCCCTATTCTTCATCCGCTACTTGCTTTTCTTTCTCTGCTCCTTTCCCTCCCTTGTTGTTCTCTTTCTCGTTCTCTATGACTCTCGCTCTATCTTTACTATCTCTCTCTTGCTCTCTTTATTTCTCTTCTCTTTATCTCTTTAACTCACTCGGTCTCCCACAAACCCTAGCCTAGAACACTCGATTGTCACCATCATCCACTAAATTTGCTGTGTTTTTTGAAGATATGATACCAATTTCGGTTAATTTTGCATCGATCTCCGGTTTCTTCGTTAATTTCACCAGATCTATATTTCAGATGTTTGATTTATGAAAAACGAAGTTTGCGATGATTTTAGGGTTTCTCTGTCTCAACTCTTACATTGTGATGTCCTACGAATTTCAGTTTCTTACGGTGATATGTTCGTTATGGTTTAGTTTGAAGGAGGGAAGTGAAAGAGTAAGAAGTAAGATGATTTCTAGTTGTTGCATGAGGTTTAGTTAAGATTTGGTAGGCTGATTGTGAAGATGGAATATGTAAAGTTGATTACTTGATTCCAGTTGTTTAGTTAAGATAATTGTGGATGAACTTAGCAGTGGTTGTTAGGAACAATATTGTTTATGCATTATGCATCACAAAAGAAGAAGAGACATAGGAGGGATTTGAGTAGTGGTTCAGAGAGTAGTGATGACTTAATGATTCTTCCAACAAAGTTATTAGATTTAGAGAGAAAGAGAGAGAGAGAGAGAGAGAGAGAGAGAGAGAGAGAGAGAGAGAGAGAGAGTTTGCTTGCTCAGCTTTGCTTGCTCCGCAGCTACAAGTAGGTAGGATACAAATCTCGCTGGGTTTGAGTTAGATAGAAGGAGATGAAATAAAATGAAAGGGATGAAGATTATGGGGCAAATGATGATGAATTCAGTTTTTGGACTCTAAATGAAGTTGTTCTCAAGTCAAATCGTGTTGACCAAAGTCTTTATTCCTCGGAGTTTTTTCTTTATTCCCCAAAACCGCGGCCTTATTTATTATGTTTAAATTATAACCCTTTGGTGTATCATGCTATTATTTCATATCTACAAATTTGAATAAATAATACTGATTTTACAAAGTTAATGTGTATTTTATGTAGTTTAAGTAAGGGTAAAAGTGAACTTTTACTAAACTTTACATTCCCATTCCTATACAAACCAAATACCAAGTTAGGATTCCATCAGGAATAGAATTCCTATTCCTGGTCGAACCCAACATTAAACTAAGTAATCTGATTCTCAGGAATCTCATTACGGGAATGGTATTCCCGGGAATCACATTCCATTCCCGCGCGCCAAACATGGCCTAAGAGTTATTCATGGTGTTGGCGACGGGTTTTGGGTTGTAGAGAGTTGGCTAAAGGAATGGTGAAATATCTTATACACGATGGGCATAACACATTCTTTTGGCGAGATGTATGGCATCAAATGAGGTCTTTAACTGAATATTTTAATTTAAACCGAAGTTTAGACTCTAGCATGAGAGAAGATGCCCGAGTTGCTGTTTTCTTACAAATGGGACAGTGGATGTTCTCAGATCAAAACAGGTTTGCTTTTAGAGAAGTTTTCAACACTTTGCACGAAATTGAAGTGGGTGGAATTGAGAGGGACAGGGTGGTTTGGAAAATCACTCCGTCGGGTGAATACACGGTCAGGGATACATATAATTCGCTTCGGCGAAAAGGTAACTCGATACCATGGTTTTCACTTATGCGATGTTCGAAGGGAATCCCTAAGCATCAATTTATTTCTTGGATTGCGCTCAAAAGAGGTTTAAAAATGAAAACCAAGCTTCGAGCATGGGGACTTAAAGTGGATGACATTTGCCCTTTATGCCAATATGACATAGAGACTGACGAGCATATTTTCTTTCAATGTAACTACTCGAAAACAGTGTGGACAGACCTATTATTTCTGTTTGGTATTCGTAGGAACTACACAGGGAATTGGACTGAGGAGATCGTATGGTACACAACAATGTTTAATGGCAACTCGGTACTTGGAAGGCTCGGGTATCTTGCTTTTTGTAGATTTATTTATCACATTTGGAGGGAACGAAATAATCGTGTATTTAGACGGGAGGCTAAATCAGCTGAACTGTTGTACATAGGTGTGGTCAGTGATGTTAAGACCAAGGTAGCAACCTGGAAACGAAGGCCTAATAGGTCTGCCAAAGCCCATCAAATCCTTGAACGGTGGAATACGGCCATTCCTTTGAGGCTAGAGGCCACCGGCTCCTGCAAATGGGCTGGCCCAGGGATAAGGCAAGTCCTTATAAATACAAATAGGTCGTATGAAGCTAAATCGGGTGGATTTGGTGCAATTATTCGCGATCAAGGGGGCAACATCATAGTAGCTGCAACAGTAAAAACATGAAGTATTTCAGTTATAATGCATGAAAAAGTATTCGAATGGGATTACAGTTGGCTATTAAGTTCGGTACGAGGATAGTGAAGATTACAACGGATTCAGCTCAAGCAGTTTCGATATTGCGATCTGATTTGGAGGCAGCCCCGTGCCGATTAGTCAGGATAGTTCGAGACATTCGTGAGCTATGGACACAAATGGAAGATTGTTCAATCATACATGTCTACCGTGAAATTAACCAAGCGGCCGATTACTTATCAAAGTTAAAGCCTACCATGGGGTATCAGGAGGTGGAGGGTAGCATGTTACCTGCCGACTTATTGAAGATTGCTTTGGAAGATAAAAATGGTGTAATTAGAATCAGAAACATGAAATAGTACAGTCAGAGTTAAGACATACTTTATTTCCTTTGCTTGTTTTTTGCGTGCCAAGTTGATAGTATCTTTTCCATTCCATTTATTTAGGGTCGGCCCTCTAACCCGTTTATCTATTTTAAGTGTTGGGCACATTAACCCGTTGAAAAATTCAAATAAAAAAGAAAAAGATTTGGAAAGATAGTTTAGAGAAAGGAAATGATTCTAGAGAGAGAAACTAATGAAGATAGGTCTCGGTAAGACTGGGATTTGATTGGATTATTAAGAGAGAAAGATTTCTGATTTTATTTCTTTCTTATTCTATATAGAAGACGGTCTCATCTTATTTTTTGGGGGGATCCACTTTCGGGCTTCAACGAAAGATTAGAGAGAGAGTGTCTAGCAGAAATACATAATGAACTTCTCTGTTGGAAATTAGTTTATAGTAGAGAGAGAGAGTAGCTCGACCAGGGACTTTTTCTTGCATCTTCATCTCTCGGCTAGAGTAAAACTTTGACAACAGAAAGATCAGAGAAAGATATAGAGGGAAATTCTTCATCACTTTAACCAGCATCCTTTCCTCATCAATTTGTTGGTTCCTCTTGGTTGGTACAGAGTTTCTGGGTATTTTTTTCTCCTACTTTTAGTGAGAGAAAGTTGGTAGTTAAAGAGAGAGTAAACAGAGAGAAAAGTGAGAGTATTTTTATAGAGCGAGAGAGAGAGAGAGAGATATTTTAAAGAGAAATCAGAGAACTTTGCTTCACTGCCTTCTTCTTTTTCTTTGTTATTTTATGAGAAGATTAAAAGAGAGAGAGAGAGAGAGAGAGAAGCATAACATGGACTTTTGGAACGGAGCCTCCTTCTTCACTTTCATCTCACCAACATTATTATCATCAACAACGATCATCATTCATCATCATCTTGAGGAGTAACTAGAAATATCATGGAGAAATGACATCTTTGGTGATATTCCTTATTACTCTCATATTCAATCTTGTAATAGGATTCCTTTTTATAATTATGATGATGTTTTTGATAATCATGTATAGCTAGAATTCCTATCTAGGGCAGATGAAACCTTTCATGGTATATAGCTTTTTCATCTTGACAGTCTTAATGTGCTCTTATCAACATCGTAGTGATATGTCTTTCATTGTTTATGCTTCTAACTTGATCCATCATTATTAGATTAGGTTCTTTTATGATTGATACTTGATAAGTTGATAGGCAATAGTTAGAACTCCGTGATGTGTTAGATGAGTTCGATCTTGTTGATGATATTGTTTTCATAGTTGTGCATCCGATTTGATCCACCATTTTTAGATTAGATTCTTTTATGGTCGATGCTTATTAGTTGTAATTCATTAGTTAACGTATCATCATTCGAGAAATCTAACTTTGTAGTGTCATCGAGGATTATGATTTTATATGACCATGATAAGGTGGATTCAAAACCCTAGACCTCCCCCCCCCCATTGATCCGTTGACCGTTATATCTTCGTTATTTTCTTTGAGAATTTTATTATTCCATTACCAAAACCAATTTCAAAAATAAAACCGTGATAGTTCTGAGTTTTAGAATAGGTTTGACTTAGTCCCTGAGGATCCATCCCGGTCTTACCGGGTTATTACAAGACGCCTTTATACTTGCAGGTGGAGACCTTTTAGGCCCATCAAGTTTTTGGCGCCGCTGGCAGGGATTAAGTTTTTAATTTTTCTAATCTTGGAAAGTTTTATTTTTGGTCAGTTTTGATTTTTTGGCCACTTTGACTTGCTTCTCTATTTTTGGTGTGTAGGACATTAAGGAGCGAAGGAGAAGGCGCAACAAGGAGGAGGAGTCGAAAAGAAGAAATTTACCTTTTTTTATTTTATTTTATTTTTGGTGAGAGAGAGAGACTTTAGACTTTCTGAATTTTATTTTTTGGATTTAAGTTTTGACCCTAATTTAAAGGGCACAATTGTAATCGAAACCGAAGAAGCCTCGGGTTCGAACACTTGAGGGAAGAGTGGCCCGGGTCGTCTGCAAAGGTCGTCGCCCGTCTGGAACGGGAGGTAACTTTTCTTGATCACCCAGGAATCCCCTGTAAGTGGGTACTTGTGTGTGTTTTGTGTGCCTCATTGATTTGACGAACTGTTTAGTTTAATCGTCTTTAGTAAGGGCACTACCCATTACAAGATAAGAGTCGGATTTCATCACCAGTCTCTTGCCCATCTAGGAAACAACGTTGCAAATCCTAAACCTCACTTAAATTAAAATCTTGTTTAGACATTGGCTCTAGGGTATCGAGCTCGTAGGACCTTCGTAACAACTCTAGACCTCGATTTTTATTTGGGCATTCCTCAAAGGAACGTGTGATGGGCCTAGAAAGTTTCCTAAATAGGTCTGCACCCGCAAGTGCACGGGTGTCAAGTTGTAATGTTTTCGGGAAGACCGGTTCGTTCCTCAGAGACTAGTTAAACTTATTATAAAACTAGGAAGTAATAAGATTTTTTAAATGTTTTGATTTTGGTTTTAAAATGAATAAAATATTAAAATAAAATAACGGAAATGAAAATAAATACAAATGATACAAGGAACTCAAATGGGGGAGAGTTTGGGTTTTCTGAATTCACCACATAAAATCATTTTTAAGAATAAATATTCAGACAAATTAAATCACTTTCTTTTTATAACTCAGAATTTCGGATAATGAACTATCCTAATTCCGGGAGATGTTTTCGTTAAAATCCCGATTAAAAGGTTGAACGTGGTTTCATCCTAATCCTAGATTAGACGATTAGATAATCATGATACGTGATTAAAATAAATATGAAAAGTAAGAGAGAAAATGGAAGAAGAATCATAACTTTTCTAGCTGATTTTCCTCTGACAGCCAAACAGGCTTTAGGGAAGTGATTTCATTCTGTTTTTCCTCAGGGAAAATGATATTCTCGTCTTCTCGGAAATCTTTTCTCTGTGGGAAAATTATTTTCTCGTCTTCTCCAACTCTCTTTCTCTCTCTAACTTTCTGTTTCTCTTCTCACTCTTTATTGTGTTTTCTTTATCACTAATAGAAACTAACAGAAATCAAAAGAATAATGGTAATGATGCCTCGGTTTTAATTCCTGCTTGAGATTATATAGATAAACAAAATAAGAGATGATAGATAACTCTTTGTGATCTCTCTACAAAACACTCTCTCTCTCTCTCTCTATGAATCACTATTTCTTCTCACAAAAAGAAGGATTACAAAGAAGAAGGATTGAAATGAGAGATGATGATGATGATAATGGTTGCTCTTTCCCTCTGATTTGAGTTCTTCCAAAAACCGAGCTGCTCTCTCTCTCTCTTTTATAATTCTGTTTGAGCTCAGAGAGAATGATCCCCCGGTTGAGAGATAATTTTATGATGTTCTCTGTCTCTGTATTTATATGTTCTCTGTCTCTGTATTTATAAGAGAAACTCGTTCCACCTGTTGAAAAGGGGGCTTTTAAACCAAATTTGGGTTTGGGCCCAATATAAAAGTGTGGGTTTGAGTAAATGGTTTACCAAACTAGAAGGGGTAAAAAAGTAAAAGCCTCATGAAATTAATTAAAAGGGTGTAGAGAGTTCTTTTCTTAGTCAAGTTCAAGAACAATCTAGAGAGAGAAAGAAAAAGGAGAATAGTAAACAAGAAACTTGTAGAAGAAGACATAGATCTAGTATGAATATTGTGTTTAAGGTAAGAACTAACTTCAATATCTAGTTTAATATTGTGACAAAACTTTGTGTCTCTTGTTTTATGAGATTGTGTAGATCTAAAGAAGCTTTATTATATGAAAGTATGTTGATGTGAATCTTTTGAGTTTATTTGAGTGTATTGAAGTATCTATACCTCTAATCTCCAACAAATTGGTATCAGAGCCATATTAGTTTATCAATTCAAGCTTTTTCAACATTTTTGAGATCTAGGGTTTGTGAAATTTTTGGGGATCTTTTAAGAAAATGTCAAATATGATACAACCTCAAATACCTAGGTTAACTAAAGAGAACTATGAACATTGGTGTATTCAAATGAGTGTATTATTGGGATCTCAAGATTTGTGGGATATTGTTCAAAATGGTTATGTAGAACCAACTCAAGAAGAAGAGAGTTTTATGAATGATGTACAAAAGTGTGTTCTTAAAGACTCAAGAAAGATGGATAAAAAAGCCTTATTTCTTATCTATCAAGGAATTGATAGTCCTACATTTGAAAAAGTGTCCGAAGCAAAATCATCGAAAGAGGCTTGGAATATTCTCAAGAATTCATTTAGAGGAGTTGATAAAGTGGTAAAGGTTCGTCTCCAAATTTTGCGTGGTGAATTTGAAAGATTGAGTATGAATGAAGGAGAACTTGTCTCCGATTATGTTTCAAGAGTATTGTCTAATGTTAACGAAATGAAAAGGTGTGGTGAAAAATGTGATGATGTTCGGGTGATGGAGAAGATTTTACGGTCTTTGACACCTAAATTTGATAATGTGGTTATTGTCGTTGAAGAATCAAAAGATTTGGAATCCATGACGGTAGATGAATTGATGGGAACATTGCAAATCCATGAACAAAGGGTGAATAGAAATGTCGCAACCTCTTCAAATTGTTCGGTTGATCAAGTACTTCAAGCAAAACTCACTTTAGAAGAAAAACAATATACACCCCAAAAAGAAAGAGGCTATGAGAGTTATGGTAGAGGTTATGATAATGGTAGAAGAGGCTTTGGAAACCAAAGAGGAAGAAATTTTTTTAATAGAGGAAGAACAAATGAACCAAGAGGAAGAGGTAGAGGAAACTTTACTAGAGCTTATAATAGCCAAGGTAGAGACAAAAGGGATATTGAATGCTATAATTGTCACAAGCTCGGGCATTATAGTAATGAATGTTGGTATAAAAATCAAGTTAAGGAAGAATCAAACCTTGTTGAAGATGAAGTAGAAATTAATGTTGATCCTACATTGTTATTTTCTTGTGATGGTTTTGACGAATCACAAACAAACACTTGGTATTTCGACACCGGTGCAAGTAATCATATTTGTGGAAAAAGAGAATTGTTTGTTGAAGTGAATGAAAGTGTGAAAGGGTGTGTAAAGTTCGGTGACTCCTCAAAGATACCGGTGCTAGGGAAAGGTAATATCCTCATTCAACTAAAAAATGGAAAACATAACTATATTTCCGATGTCTATTATGTTCCCGCAATGAAAAATAATATTTTGAGTTTGGGACAACTTTTAGAAAAAGGTTATGATATAAGATTGAAGGATCTTCATCTCACATTAAGAGATAGAAGTGGAACTCTAATTGCTAAGGTAAAGATGGCAAAGAATAGATTATTTCCCTTGAACATTCAACATGGTGATGCAAAATGCTTAAACTCTATTGTGAAAGATGAATCTTGGTTGTGGCACTTAAGACTTAGGCATCTAAACTTTGATGGGATGAAGACCTTGGCAAGCAAGAATATGGTAAGGGGTTTACCATGTATTGATCACCCAAACAAAGTGTGTGAAGGGTGTATCTTTGGCAAGCATCATCGCACAAGTTTTTCTAAAGAAGGGAGGTGGAGAGCATCTAATATATTGGAGCTTGTGCATACCGATGTTTGTGGTCCATTGAAGCCAATGACAAATGGAGGTAACAATTATTTTCTCACTTTTATTGATGATTTTAGTAGAAAAACATGGGTTTATTTCTTAAAAAATAAATCCGAAGTATTTGAGGCATTCAAAGAGTTCAAGAACATGGTTGAGAAACAAAGTGGTTTTATGATAAAGAAACTAAGGTCCGATAGAGGTGGAGAATACAACTCAAGAGCATTTGATATGTTTTGTAGAGAACATGGGATTGTTCATGAACTTACTCCGTCATACACACCACAACTAAATGGAGTTGCCGAAAGGAAAAATCGCACCATATTAGACATGGCAAGAAGCATGTTAAAAGAAAAAAGTTTGCCTAGAGAATTTTGGGGTGAAGCCGTTGCATGTGCCGTATACTTGTTAAATAGATGTCCCACTAAAAGTGTCTATATGAAAACCCCACAAGAGGCATGGGGTTATTACAAGCCTAGTGTATCTCATTTAAAGATATTTGGATGTATTGCTTATGCAAAGATACCGGAAGCAAG
>BEHA01050247.1:780345-795821 GCA_002897215.1 Eschscholzia californica subsp. californica
TGATAACAAATCGGCTATTGCTTTAGCCAAGAATCCCGTTTGTCATGAAAGAAGCAAGCACATTGATACACGCTACCATTTTATTCGTGAACATGTTAAGGAAGGTGATATTGAAGTGATGTATTGCAAATCTCAAGATCAAATAGCGGATATATTTACGAAGCCCTTGAAGCATGATGTCTTTGAGAGATTGAAGTGGATGTTAGGTATGAGAAGCTATGGAAATTTGGTTTAAGGGGGGATGTTGAAAAGGGGGCTTTTAAACCAAATTTGGGTTTGGGCCCAATATAAAAGTGTGGGTTTGAGTAAATGGTTTACCAAACTAGAAGGGGTAAAAAAGTAAAAGCCTCATGAAATTAATTAAAAGGGTGTAGAGAGTTCTTTTCTTAGTCAAGTTCAAGAACAATCTAGAGAGAGAAAGAAAAAGGAGAATAGTAAACAAGAAACTTGTAGAAGAAGACATAGATCTAGTATGAATATTGTGTTTAAGGTAAGAACTAACTTCAATATCTAGTTTAATATTGTGACAAAACTTTGTGTCTCTTGTTTTATGAGATTGTGTAGATCTAAAGAAGCTTTATTATATGAAAGTATGTTGATGTGAATCTTTTGAGTTTATTTGAGTGTATTGAAGTATCTATACCTCTAATCTCCAACACCACCTATCTCTCTATAATCTTTGAATATATCTTCTCCATCACCATGATTCTCTTTCTCTAGATTGTCTTTTATCCATCTCGGTTTGGCCGAGAGATTATCTCTCTAAATCTCCTTAGTAAAAAATCTCCAGCTACTCTCTGAATATCTCCTCTCAAATCCCATCGATTCCTTCCCTTCTTATAATCCATCACTCTCTCTTTCCATCTCTAAAATCTATTAAAGAAAAAAAAAACTTTCTCTCTTTCGAGATTCTTTCTCTGTTTCATATATATTTAGAGAGAAAAGAGAAAATCTCTCTCTAAAAACTGCAACCGAATCCCTCTAATGTCAAGAAATCTCCAGCTATCCCGATCCACTCTTTCAGCTTTCTCGGCCTGATGTTACCTTCTAAAAGAATACATTCCATTTCTCTCACTAGAAATGAGAGTAAAATGGAATTCCCAGAAATATGGGAGATGATGCCCGTGATTGTGTTGGCCGTTAATTGCTGGCTGTCATAGGGGTGATTCCGTGCATCGCAGCTACAGGAATAACGTTGCAGCACAACCTCAAGTGGAGACATGTGCGTCACAAACATCGCAGTCGTTCGATCTGGCAAGATGCTCTCCTGGACACGGTGACATCTTGCGCTTGGTTATACTGGATCTCGCCTCATGGAGGATCCAGTAGCACACCCGGACTTACCGAATGTATCCCGAAAATGATCTGGACCGTCCGATCTACTTCCCTCTTGCGTGCCACATTTGCTTAAAGCTCCATGTTGACTTTTGGCCCAATAATTTTGACCGTACTTTGACCAGCTATATTTCTCTCATCCAAACTCCGATTGGACTCCCGTTTTTGCCCACGAGTTCGTCTTGAACTCTAGTTTCATCCGACTATCAAAATAGACCAAACTACCAATGCACCATTAACACCAAATTATCGAAATGCCCCGAATGTGTTAATCTCCCGATTTTAACCGTTTTTTCGCGCTCAATTCCACAGAAGACACCTGACAAGAGAAACAAGTAATTCTTGAGAGTAACTGCTCGAAATGGACTAACTAACCCGAGTTAAGAGATTCAGATGGGACATTTTCATGTCTCATCAACGTGTTGAGTATTTTTTTTCAGAGGCCGCCTCGAGAAGAGGAAACGTTGCCGAAGGTAGGACGGTTACAGCTTTCATAGTTGGATGTCTAATGAAGAATTTCTTGACCATAGTACTTTGACGGAGGAACCGCCATAACAATCATAGTTCAAGTTTTGGTACGAAGTAGGAGTTGTCTAGACTTTTAAGTGAAATTGACCAGCCTTTCTGTCGTCTAGATTTTGTTTAGGCTGGTCGGTTGAGTCAGTTTGATTGTGTTTGTTTTCTATCTAGGATCTTCGAAGTGATTCCTTGGTTTTGAAAAAAAAAATTGAAAGAGAGATGGATAGATTTTGGTCCCAACGTAATGACAGAAGAGACGACAGTTCTTCAAATCCACCATGGTGGTACTTTGCAAATGGTCAGAATAGTGTTAATCATCCTAGATAAAATGTGCATAATGATGGTAGTAGGGATTATTACCAACCTCAAGAAGGTTATGAACCACATTGTAGATATCGTGACAGATCATCTTACATGCATTATAACGAAGGGTTTTATGCTTCACATGTGTCTCAACCTCGATGGGGTAACGGTGAAACTGTTGACTCTCCATCTTTAACATCATCTTCATTGGCTCAAACTATTAGTGATCTTCAAAAGAGTACTTTCGAAGCTATTAGTATGCTAAGGAGGAGTAATGGAGAGTCTTATGCTCCACACGTGTCTAAACCTCAATGGGATAACGGTGAAACAGTTGACTCTCCATCTTTAGCATCACCTTCATTAGTCCAAATGGTTAGTGATCTTCAAAACAGTAATTTAGAGTTTGATCTGATAAGTGAACAAATTGAAGAAAATGGAAGAAGTCTAAATAAAATACTCAGTAGGAAAACTAGTATTATAGAAGAGGATTACCAAGACAATATAAAGTACAGTACACAGTACCATGTGTATGATGATGAGGATACAATTTTAGAGGAGTACAGTTCTCTAGAAAACATCGATATTGAGCCTAAAATCTCAGAAACGATGGAACCCAACATTGAGATATCCTCTCATTGTATCGAACTTGAAATCCCTTCAGACCATAATGAAGAGTGTTCTAGAGTTGAAGATGATGAGAAGCCTAAACTCCCAACTGAGGATGATGAATCATGGTTGACCAATTTGCTAAATGAGAGCAGTGACTCGCCTGACTTAGGCGAAGATTTAGAATTCTTTAGGGACACCGATGATAACATGATAAAAGAAATTATAGAAGGACTATCTAATCCGACTTCGAGGGAGTGTGAGTCTGATAGTAAGGTTTCTCCATTGAAGGAACCCGAAGTACCTGTTTTAGAGAACCCTAGTTTAAGTCTGGGTGTCATAATTCATATAAAGACCCCTTATATCCGGTCTGTACTGTCTCTGGTGCAGTGCCAAACTGAACGACCTTATTGTCGTCTAAGTTTGGGGATTGCCCTACTTTCTTGATAGTCTCACTTACACTATCACCAAGTTACAAAAATGTGAGACTATCGTTTACTGAAAACTTTGTGTTTTGGGTGGACCCACAGATGTATCGATTATTGGTTTACAGTTAGTCACATATTCGTAATCCAGTAGGTTAATTCTTTCTATTTTGTCGAGTCATCTATTTTGTCTGGCTGAAGACATTAAACTTAGCGATTTCAGGAGGCAACCCATGCATAGGACGTCTGAATCTGGTAATACCGTTTCCTTCATCCTATTATTTTTGCATAGTCTTCAGAACATTTGGGACAATGTTCGGTTTAAGTTCGGGGATAGGGGATTGAAACTTTTGTTTGCTAAGTACTTATTTCAAAGATTCAAAAGGGTTTAAAATTTTTCAAATCTTTAAATTTTTGGATTGAAAAAAGTGAGTCTAGTTGGTTTTGCTTGTTAATGGTCATAGAGTCTAGTTAGTCGAGCTATGCTTTTGCTTAAGGTTTTTCCACGAATTTCGAGTCTTGAAATTGTCTGTGCACTAGCCATGTGAGTGTTAGATATGTGAAGAGTAGACTTTTCTGAGAGAACTTGATTGATCATTAGTTAACCCCTGTGAGATTCTGAGCTTTTCTTTTTTGTTTCGAGTGATCTCTTCTGGGCTAACTCCGAGTAGAGTGAAGAGCTACTCGACCTCGCAATATTGAAAGAAAAATTCATTTGATATCTTGAGTTCAAATTTTACAACCACTAGGGAAGTCCTCAGGAATGGAAACCCTTCTCTTGTAGTTTAAGAAACTTGAAAACAGTGTCAACTAGAGGAAGATAGGAACTCCATTCCCCATTTAGAACCCCGAGAATAAGTCATGAAGCAAAGTGGAGAGAATTATATCCAAGGGAAGTGTTAAGGAAATACGTTTTGTATTTTGAGTTCTATTACCTGACGTCTATTGAAAACAAATAATAAAGAAAAAAATAAAGAGAGTATAAAAAAAAGGTGTTTGTTTAGTTTTGTTTAAGTGTTTATCCCTTGAAGATTTGAAGACATCGAGTTCTCAACAGTTCTAGTTCATCCTTAGTGTCTATTGACCTCTAGGAAGCATTGTTAGCAAATAGATCAGGTGAGAAGAGTTGGTTAGCTTCGCCATTCCGTATTAGTGGTTGTTTCTTTCCTATGACATCAGTCGTTCACCAAACTTTTAGTCCATCTTTTGTAATGTGTTGAGTTTCCTTCATACTCACACATTGAGCGAATCATTTCCCAGTGAGTTTAATTTTTTAGTGTATGACCGTGAGGCAACAGTCAAGGCGAAATGTATTGAGAAGGTAATCGAGGTTTTGTCTGTTACGAACCGAAATGACACTCATATTGGTTGGTCACGTGCACTTCGGGTCTAGTTTATTACTGAAGGGATTGTTAGCATTTGTATGGTCTGGTTGACTTGGATTTCATTTCTATTAGCTTTCAAAATTTTGACCGGATAAACATTTTTCAGCCCATGTTAGATTTAGACCCTTCTGGATTTTGAAATAGTACTGAATTTCGTGGGTATATTCACTGCAAACCCTCACAAGACAAAACTCGTCCTCTAGGGTAACCTAGAGGTTTAACGGCTTGTTGCACGTGCTAAGTGCAATCGTGATTCCCTCCGAAAGTGGTGAAAGGGGTTTAATTTTATTTTTCTGTTTTTCTCGAGGACTAGCAAAATTTAAGTTTGGGGATGTTTGATGAGTCAGGTCCACAGTACATTTGGGAGTTCGTCTACCCAGTTTTTGTTATTGTCGCATTTAGTTTTAATGTATTTTACGAGAGTTTTGTTAATTACCTCGACTTGGCCGTTTCCTGCAGGATGAGCGGGGCTAACGTAAGCCGACTTGATTCCGTATTCCGTAAGGAAGATCTTCATCATATAGTTGTTGAATTGAGGTCCATTATTCATGATGAGGATTCTCGGGACTCCCTATCGTGTTATCACCTTGATCCATAATACCTTTATGATGTCTTCCGTTCGGTTTTTAACAGTGCTGCTGATGTGGCGTGAAAATGCCACATTTAGATCACTTAACTTCAATGAGTTAGTTCGTTTCGGGTTTTATTTGTAACATTTTATGCATTTTTCTTGATTAGGAAGCTTATTTGGAATTTGGTGTTTGATTCGGAATAAAAAGGAGCAATTCATCACATTTTGATCTCATGCGAACGAGACCGGGAGAAAAGACCTCTAAGGGTAATTTGGTCATTTTGGTAAAAGTCAATGTTCAGATGACAAGTGGAGTCCATGGTGAACCTCACGACGAAAAGGGAAGTCGAATCGGAGTTCGGACGAGCAAGTTATCGAGGGAAGAAGTCGATGTACATTTTGGTCATTTCAAGATGAAGGCACTCCCTTGGTTTCTAATTGAAAGTCCAAACTCAAAGCCCGAGATCCCAAAGAAGAATGACAAAAAGAGACTTTATGGGCACCCATTTGTGGTCCAACTCAAAATGGTCTAAAGACTTAGTCAAGTTGACTAAGTCTAGGGTTGTGATTGAAAGCAAAGAAAACAACCAAGTGATCTTCTACACTACACAAGTTTGAGTAAGAGAGAGAGGCTAGAGTGCTGGGGTTGGGTGTTCTTGATGTCTTGAAGCTTGAAGGAAGAAGGAGGTGTTCCCTTAAGGCTCCGACTAATGGCGTTGTTATTTACGGACCATCGCTTCCTCTTGCAAGGCTTCGATCAGAAGTTGTTGATACACTCAGGTAGTGGTCGAGTGTCAAGGTTTTGTCGTGTCTCGGCATTTACCCCTTTTCTTTCGGTGTGGACGGTTCGATTTCAGTCGTTTTCCCCTACGTGGTGATTTTGATGGCGATTGACTCTTGCTTTGAGGCATTCGTTTGTAGTTATTTTTCTGTCGTAATTTCTTCTGTAATAGATAACCTTATATTCACCTTCAGTTACTATGTTAAAACCCAAATTCACGTGTTTATAACTACTTTCTGGACTGCAGCAAAAAATTAGGCACTCTACAAACTTTAGGAAGAATTTTATGGAGCATATTGTTTCTTTAAATGACTCCCTACTATGATAGATACTCTAAAACTATTGTGTCATTGTCTACCACATCCATTAGTTCACATAGTATATAATTTACCAAATTGGTGGAGATACTGAAATATACGGAAGATTCAAATATGTAAGAAAGCAAACTAGAAGACGTACCAACGCATAGTCCCGTAACTTTCTGAAATAATAATACCATCCTCATCATTGTGCAGAGTTACACGATGGAGTACCCTACAAATAGTTAAAGTAGTTATCATTTCTTGAGAATTAGAAATGCTTGCAAACAAAAATTTCATAATATTAGCTGAAAGAACAAAGTTGGCACTTCTAATAGTAATTGCAAATATGAGTAACTGCATTTCTAATAAAAGTTTGCACTTCTCCCCTTAGCACAAAGTTGCTCTTGGAGAAATAGTTGAAAGAATTCAAGAAGTCCCTCTTGATATTACTAATCAAGACACTAAAGTTTGGGTTGCTAAGAAGAAGGTTGCTTTTCTCTTAAAGAGACTTATAAAGCCCTGAGACAACTAGGAGCTTCGACTCCCATTTCAGTTTTGCATCATGAGCTACAAGGCATTGAATGTGGGGTTCAACTTGCTCTATAGAACATATTTCACATAGTTTTAAGAGCTACAAACTCTCAATATGATTGTAGCTTGTTTACTCTGCTTGGAACTGATCCTCATTGGCAAGCTCTTTTCATTTGTAACCGAATTAGAAGGCTGCTAAATCAGTTTGCTCAATGCATTTGGAAACATCTCTATAGGAAGACCAATCAGGTTGTAACTTATCTTGCTAAAACCATACCCATAGATGGAGAAGTGGAGTTGCTACCTACTGATTTTGATGAAAGAATTTCGAAGCTCATTCATGAGGATAGAGTAGGTTCCATTACAGTCGGAGTTTGAAATGATTAGTGTCTTCTTACACGTTGCATCTGGTATACGTAAAACTGTTCTCTATGCAGTTGTGTTTTATATAGGCTATGGTTGGGCTAGGATTTCTAGTTTTTATTTTGGGAATTTTGTTTGTGTAGGAAGGCTTTAATGTCTTCGATATTCCTTCTATTCTTTGGGTTCAAGTCCCCTTAAGCCTGCGAATATGTAAAAAATGATTTTCATTAACAATTTAATATTAAATACATATATACCAAAGTCGAAATAGCTCCTCCTTCATCTGATCCATAGTTGTTCGTAACATTTCAACTTGTTCACTCAAATTCTTGATCTTATCATCCTTGCTTGTGGAGCTAGAAGCACTTTGATCAACTCTATCAAATTTCATTCTAGGTCCCACAACACCCCATTGCCCTTTTTCTCGGGTCCTGAAACTTTTGAGAAAATGTCTTTACCCAAGTCCACAAGGGGTTCTTGAAACAAAACGACACCTTCAGCATCGGTGCTCAAAATCTCATCAATCTTGCTTTGCATTGTAAGTCTATATATATATATATATATATATATATATATATATATATATATATATAGCAAAAATTTAGATTGAGTAATAAATAAGTAAATGTGAGTAATTGTAAGTGACTTAATATCATAGTATTCTCTCTTTTGCGACTTGAGAAGTTATTGTTTCATTAGACTGACGATGTATTTTCTTGTAAAGCATTGATCGTGTGACCTTCTCATTTGTTGCAGCCTCTATCTGTAAAAAAGAGTAGAATTAAATGGAAGAAATAGAAAAATAACACAAAAAGATGAAAGTTTGTTCACTTCAATGTAACTCTTTTATGAATGAATTGTGTTGCTTTTACCTTATTAGCGTAATTCATATTCGATTTTGAACCGACGATATGAGGATCCTTGCTCTTCACTTTGTTTTTCTTGTTTATCTCACTTGCCTTCTGCATAATAAAATCAAATTCATTCTTGATTAGTTATATTATTCATTAGGTTAAAGAAGTGTTTTGTGTTTGTATGTGAAACATAATGTATACAAACCTTGAGATAGGAGTTAGTACCTATAATGAACCATAGTCTTCCATTGAGCTGGAAAGACATTCTTTGGGCAGTTAGCATACCACTCAACATCATTGTTATACGGGTCAAAATATTTTCGTTTCATTCTGTACTTGTCAAGTCTCCAACTATGATTTAGAGTTTTATCTATCCAACTATCACATTCCTCGGAAAAGTGAAAAATATTCTTAAAAAAAACAAATAAATATAAATAACGCATCTAAACAATCCATATATACAATGGGAGATTTTAAAGGCAATGCTCAAAGTTATTAGAGGCAATGTGTTTTTCAACCAAGTCTTGGTCTAAACAAGTTGACCTAGTATGGTTAGAGGCAATGCCCATCTCCTTCTCCGGCAAAGAAAACCTCCGACAAGCTCTAGCCGGCAACCTTAACTCTTTTTTCTTCTTCTTCTTCTTCCGTCTCTCTTTCTTCTTCTTCCTTCTCTCTTTCTTCTTCTTCTTTTTCTTCTTTTTTTCGTTTTCTTATAGGGATAAGATCCAAATCCTAAGCAAAGAAACCCTTCGGCTGGGAGAAACTAACCACCGCATGGAAGGCTCGATATATATAATAGAGCTTCGATGAAAAACTCAGTCCCTTCAAACTAAAGCAACAACAGAACCAGGAGAGATTGGACATGGAATCTCTTTCCATTGATTACTTCCTAATGTGAAGATCATACACTGAAATGGTGAAACTAAAAACCAACTTATATTCACTGGTAACAGAATCAAACCCAAAACAGAAAAGCTTGAATTGGTACTTTAGCTTTTCGATATATGAGAAATCATGGGAGTAGCCGAGTAGTACAAAGGGTTCGGTTGGGTTTCTTCGAGAATGAATGAAGTGGGAAGAGATGAATAGTGGGTTCTTGAAGGTTAAGTTAAACCAAAGTTTACAAACTGAACAGAGTATGATTATTGATTTAACTAAAAGTCTTATGAACACTTCGACGACTTGATCATCCGGAAGGTTGAAGGGATCATTCTCTGCCATCTTCAAGTTTTCTTCATTAGGGTTATTCTCTGCCATCTTCAGTGACCTTTTGATAGACAAGAGGAAGACGGGCATTGCCCTCAATAAACTAAATTGCCTCTAATAATTTGTGGGATTGCCTTTAGCTAGATTGCCTTTAACGTCTTTGGGCATCGCCTATAAAATTACCTCCAAGTCATCTTTCACCCGCCTTACCCTTTCCACCTTATCATCTATTATGCTCCTTTTCTAAAAGTGTGTGGGAGGAGTTTAATAATTAGTTGATTCCTTGTTTAATTCTGTATTAACGGTTATATCTTTAATCACAGACATATTACCCACAAATTCTTCATCATTATCAAGATGATTATGAACTTGGGTATTGATTGAATTCTTGTTTTCATCAGGAGGGATGATTTCTAAATCATCTTTGTTGTTTCTAAAAAATACGCTTGATTTCTTTCTTAAAGGTGGTTGTGATTGTTGCTTTTTAGTAACAGAGTTATTGGTAACCACGTCATGGTTTGATTCATTACAACCATTTTTTTTGTTAAAAAGGCCCCTCTCGTGAATTTGGTATGGCACTACCGAATTCACAATTCGGTACGAGTCCGCCGAATTCACAATTCAGCACGAGTCCGCCGAATTCACAATTCAGCACGAGTTCATCGAATTCACAAAAATAGACTACTAGAGTGAAATTCGGTGGGCTTGCACCGAATAGTCTCTTGTGAATTCGGCGGGCTCGTACCGAATTCACAAGGAGGGGCCTTTTAACAAGAATGAGGGCCCCTATAAAACTATCCTATGGAAATGGCCAATGGGAAATCTTTAAGGAATCTTTAAACAAGACATAGAAGCACGGAAATCTTTTTATTTTTAAACCAAAATCTCCTATTTAAAATAATCTTAGCTATTTTGGACGGTTTTTTTAAGGGAAACAAGATTCTTAAAAATCTAGGCAACTGAATTGTTGATCAAGTTACCTACTACTACAAGTAGTTATATACTTATTTATTTGAGGATAGAGAGAGGGCAAAGTTAGGGAACAAGAAAGAAAGAAATTACAAACAAGCTAGCTAGCTTGTACAATGAGAAACCATAGTAGTTGTAGTAGCAGTTGTGTTCCCACCACCACTACCGTGGGATGTTTCAAACCTTCATGGAGTTTATGCTAATGATGAAATAATGGTGGACATACTGAGTAGGGTTCCCGGCAAGTCACTTATGCGGTTCAAGTGTGTAAGTAAGAGCTGGTTGTATCTGATTCATAAAACCAAACACTTTTTCTCTTTATACAGTTGTCGATCAAAATCAAATAATAAAAAAATCCTCATCTAATGTGACTGTAATAACTTGGTTGGAGGAACTGGATTCCTCACACTAGATTTGTTCAAGCGGAGTATTGAAGGGTGTACATGGAAGGAGAGGAAGCGCATACTCGGGCCTGTTAATGGTCTGCTATGTTTCGTCGATAACTTTGAAGGTTCTGTTCTTATTTACAATCTTTGCACCAAGGAAGAATCACCATTGATTAAATCAAATTATTTCGAAAAATGTCGACCTATAGAATTTGGTCGTCGTCTAGTATCTATATGTGGATTTGGTTTTGATCCTGTTACCTAAGAACATAAAGTATTATTAATGTGGACGATAAAAGGTGTTTATACACTTCCTCCACAAGAGGTAATATGTGAGGTATTGACAGTTGGTGAACATACTTGGAGAACGAAAACACAAGTACTAAAGGTTAGAAACCTTGGCGGGACAGATCCAATTCACTTGAATGGCTCTATATATTGGGTGACATTAGACTGTTGGTTAAATGTTGACACCGGGGAGGAATGGTTGGGCGACATATTAGTATTTGATGTTGGAAAAGAGAAATTTAGATTGCTAAAACCACCCCAAATGGTATAAGATATACTGCAGGGCCGTGCCTAGGAATTTGAGGGCCCAGTGCCAAAATTTAGTTTGGGCCCTTCGTATAATCAAAATATAAAAAAAATGCATAAAATAATAAACACGTTGAAAAGAATTTGATCACAAAAAGTTTTTTTGTTAAGATCCATAAAAAGTTAATTAATTGTTTATGTATCAACTCAAAATGTATTTAAAAGACACTCTAAACGAAAAAATTACTTGAAATTTTTTCTCCTTACATTTTTTTAAGAGAATCCATCAATTAATTGTTCGTAATCGATTTTGTCTAAGAACTCACTTTTAATGCTGAGCAATTTATAAAGAAAACGTTAACTAATGCGAACTCCAAAAACAAAAAAAAAAAAAACAAAAAACTAATGCAAAATCTAAGGGACTACTCAATTTATTTATTTTTGAAGAAGAGACTACTCCCATTTTTGTTTTGTTGAAGAGGGGACTACTCAATTTAATAAAGAAATTAGTCGAGAAATGAGATGATTTGTAATAGGAAAGGATAAAAGAAAAAGTGATGATGTAACGAGTTAGTATAATAGAAAGAAAAGGTAGATAGAGAGAGTGAGTGCAAAAAAAGGTAATTAGAGAGAGAATGAGTAATATAAGGGGCCCACGTTTCTTTACCCTAATGAGTTATAACCAAAGGATAGTAGAGAGAAAATAGAGTAATTGGTTCACTGGTGGATTGAAAAGGGGCCCACGTTTCTTTAACCTATTGTTTTACCTAACTGTTTTGTAACTTTTGACTTTCACACCGGTAGCAAAGATTAAAATATTGGGCTCACGTGAGTGGGGGGCCTAGTGCGGGCGCCCTGCCCGCACTGGGCACCGCACGGCCCTGAGATATAGGTCCAATGGCGAATTTATACTAGAAGTTGATGGACAATTAGCAATAATGGAGAGAATGGGTTATAATGATCAAAAGAACGTGACAAACATGAGGGTGTGGATGACTTGTAATACTAATATTGATCATCAAGATGATGATGAGGATGAGGAAGGTGATGAGAATAATAATTATAAGTGGATTTGGGAGATGATTGATATGCCTTTTTGTTTAGGAGAAGATGAGATTCGTTTTATTAAATCAATTCCAAGAAAGAAGATTTGTTTATGATTGCAAGTAATATACAACAAATTAACAACTGGGGGGAGGAACTTCCTTTTATTTATTTTTACGACATGAAGAAGAAGAAGCTTAGTGGTAGTATGTTTTGGCTGGGAAACAATATTTAACGAGTATTTCATGTCAGTTCTTGAAGAGAGCATTTATCCTGTTGGAGCACAATTACCAGTCCACGACCAGATGATCACCACCAGTCCACCACTAACACCTTTGGTTGACACTCAAGGATGGTCTCATACTATAGTAATTCGTGTTTGTTGTTTTTTTGGTTTGTTTTCGGCTCTTCATGTTTTTAGGAAGTAAGGACTTTTAGTTATAGTTGAGTCTAGTCTGCGGGAGGAGTTCAGTACCATTTTCCGTTCATTGATTAACTGCAGTTGATCAATTCTGTAAAAAAATATTCGCCATCTTTAGCTAGCTTTCCAACATTAGCAACCAATTCTATACAAAATTTACCATAAGGAATTCCACCCTCAACAGTTCATGCAAGTTTTGTTCCAGGAGGGATCTTTGACAAAAATTTCCAACTAGCAAGACCTCTTGTTCGCTTAGGAGCTCGTGGTTGTTCGTCAACCATCACCTTCCAAGTACAATCAAATAGAAAGCCCCAAGGGCGCCATATTCTAGGAGCCAGTCCTCAATCCTGTGATACGTAATGCTAAGAGGTAAGATCATATTAGCAAACATAATTGAAAAAGAAATAGCCTTAAATGAGAGAGAACTTTATACTAGTACTTAAGACCACATTTATGAAGGAGTTGAAGGAGATGTCCTTCGACCAAGGTGACAATGCGAACGATTTGTCGGATAGGACAATTGATGTGGAAGATGATCAAGTCCGATTGATTTAGGGATCGTAGAGTTGTAGCTAGAGACCAACTACGATCGTCGAATTACGAAGTAATTCGCGGCTAACTTCGATCGGATCCTACAACGGGTTACACATAAGAGTGACAAATTGATCTAGGATATGACTAGTGGGAGTGAGATATAATCATGGGAGTGTCCCATAAACATATCTCATAGGCCTAAAAAGGAATTAGGCAAAGATAGTACAAAAGGGCCAAAAACAGGGTTTTTGGGCCAAGACCGGTTCGGGTACTTCTAGGACTCGGATTGGGCTGAATTTTGGAGGGTTAGTTGCTGATATAATAAAAATTATATCTGCCAATTTTCGTGGTGTTTGGGCACCTCCTCCTTAGGGAATTGAGAAAATATCAATAGTTGCTATTTTCGACTATTTCCCTAAATCTTATTCTAAAGGGTGTTTTAGGAAACCTAAAAGGAGGTGGATTCTTATTAGGGTTCTATATAAACACTCTTAGGGCAGAGAATAAGGTGTGGAATTTCTCTCTAAGCTTTCTTACTCTACCACATCAAGTAGAGAGGAGAAAGTGAGCTAATTCCCATTAACTATCTATCTAGTCAAGAAGAAAGGAGTTCTTCTTTCCAACCACCATTGGTGTGCTAGCTATACAACAAGGTGGGAGATCAAATTGTTTGCTCGTGTCCCAAGTAGAGGAGCTACACTTGAAGCTCTTGGTCTTCTCATAAGCAATTGGAAAGGTTCGAGGGAAAACTAGCGAACAAGGTATTTATCCTTCTAGTTTTAATTAATGATTATCATAGGTTTATGCATGTGATCCTGGGAATACTAGTGTAGATATTAGATGTCTTAATTCCGCTATAAACACTAGTAGAAGGGTGTAAAACCCAACAGTGGCGTCAGAGCCTCTTGCAATTAGCCTATCTTATCTAAGTTTTGGACCAATTCCATGCTTTTCTAGATAGATTATTGTGTTTAAAAGTGTTTAAAACACAAAATTTTTGATTAATTTTGAATATGATTCAAGTATTTGTCAAAATATTTCAAAATTTGTTCTTGAAAAGAATTTCAAAACCTAAAATTTTGATCCAAATTGGTTTGATTAAAAGAGTTGTTTTTAAGTTTTTTGGAAACTTGTGAAAAACAAAATTTGGAAATTTAGAATAGTTCTAAAAAGAATTTGAAATATTTTAGAAGTGTTTCAAATTTTGGAAAAAGCAATTTAAAATTGCAACAAAAAAAAAAAAAAAGGAAACTATTGAGTTTTTTAGAAACTCAATAGGTCCGGCCAGGAAGCTTCCTGGCCGGACCAGTAGCCTGGAGGACGCGTCTGGTAGACGCGTCCCAGATTACTGTTGGATGCGTCTGAGGACGCGTCCAGCTGCTCCAGGTCGCGTCTTCCAGACGCGACCAGTAGCTTAACCAGGACGCGTCTTGGAGACGCGTCTGGGGTCCTGGGTGTCTCGGACTAAGTCCGAGACACCTAGTGCTGGTCCGGTCCAGCACCAGATGCGTCTAGGACGTGTCTGGTGCTTGGACTAGCGTCCTGGCTCCGGCCAGGACGAGATCAGGCCTATTGGCCTCGGCTCGGACATGCCGGCCCTATGGGCCGTGCCATATCAGGACCTTGTCCAAGCCCTTTTGTGGGCTTAGGCCGGGACTTGTCTAGGACTTGTCCCGGTTCTTTTCAAGGCTTTTCGGACCACGAAAAGGGACCACTA
This sequence comes from Eschscholzia californica subsp. californica, assembly GCA_002897215.1. Taxonomy (NCBI): domain Eukaryota; kingdom Viridiplantae; phylum Streptophyta; class Magnoliopsida; order Ranunculales; family Papaveraceae; genus Eschscholzia; species Eschscholzia californica. The sequence continues at coordinate 795,132 of BEHA01050247.1, forward strand.
TTCGAGTGGGAGTTTTATCCAAATTTTCTCCCAAAATTCCAATCCAAATATTTCCGAAATTAACCCGGGCCATTCAAGGCCCAAACGGAATTTCTCTTTAAAATCAAATTTTAAAATCAAACCAAGACACACCATTAGTCTAACCTTTTGATGTAGACTTAAGGTGCGTACATGACATACGGATGTCGACAAAAGTATCTCCCGGATATACATGCATATATAATTGATAGCCTTGAAATATATTATATGATTGCATGTGATGTGAATGCGGAAACTAGTATGGCCATAGAATTTATTTCTTATTCTTGTTTTGAGCACGGATGGGTGCATGTTTTGTAATAATTTTAATTTCAAGTTTACACGATCTGCGAATCGTTTGAGTCTTGTAATTAGAGTTTAGGGTTTATGAGTCCATTGATGAAACTCAAGGAAGAAATTCAAAGGCGAGTGGGAGAAATCAATGGAGGTTCAAAGACGGAGATCTAGACGAACTAAAAAGGCGAAACAAGAAGCAAACCAAAGGAGATTAGATCTTCTAGGTTAGGGGCCATACTAGGATCAATATGTGCTTGATTTACTTTCTCGCGCGCATTTACTTACTTATTTACGCTTTATGTCGTGGATGTTAGTTAGGCTAATTAGTTCACTAAAACGAACGCCAGACTAGCGTAAAAGTCCCTAAAAGTAATT
>BEHA01050247.1:799554-818945 GCA_002897215.1 Eschscholzia californica subsp. californica
AACCCTAACCCTAACCCCCCGACCAAACATCCCAGACCCAATCTTGCTCACGTAGTCGAAACAGAGAACTTTTGTGCAATGGTAACTGAAACCAACTTAGTGACGAACACTAAAGATTGGTGGTTCGATATAGCAGCCACCAAACACATCTGTTCAGAAAGGTCACAATTTTCTTCATATAACCCAGTAAAAACAGGAGAACAACTGTATATGGGTAACAACTCTTCGTCCACAATTGTAGGAAAAGGGAAGATTGTTCTAAATATGACTTCTGAATGATGTGCTTCACGTTCCTGAAATTAGGAAAAACTTAATCTCTGTTTCGGTATTAAACAAGAAAGGGTTTAAGATTGTGATTGAAATTGACGAGGTCATTCTGTCCAAAGGGGGGGTCTATGTGGGGAAAGGGTATTGTACTGAGAGCCTATTTAAGTTAAATGTTGTTTCTGATTCTGAATTAAATAAAGTATTTTCTTCTGCTTACTCGATTGTGCATAATCCTACTAGTAATTCAGATGTTTGGCATGGTAGGTTAGGACACCTTAGTGTCTCCACTTTAGAACGACTTGTGAAACAAGGATACATTCCTACAACTAAACAACAAAAAGAAGACAAATGTGAAATTTGTGGAGAGATAAAACTTAAAAAGAAACCATTTAAAACCGTAGAAAGAACAACTAATGAACCGCTAGAATTAATTCACTCTGATCTAGGAGACTTAAAAGCAACTCCTTCGAGAGGAGGCAAACGCTTCTACATAACTTTTATTGACGATCACTCTAGATTTTATAACATCTACCTTCTAAATAGCAAAGATGAAGCCCTAGAAAGTTTTAAAACCTACAAACTAGAAGTAGAAAATCAACTAAATAAAAAGATAAAAATCCTTAGATCAGATAGAGGGGGAGAATACGTAGGAGATCTCTTCACTCAATTCTGTAGGAATCACGGCATAATACATCAAACAACTGCTCCTTACTCACCTCAATCCAATGGGGTAGCAGAAAGGAAAAATAGAACACTAAAAGAAATGATGAACTCTATGCTAGTAAGCTCAGGGTTACCTTTTAACTTGTGGGGAGAGGCTATTCTGTCTGCCTGTTATGTGCTTAACAGAGTACCCTCTAAAACACAAAATAAAACTCCATATGAACTATGGAAGGGTAGAAAGCCTAGCTTTAAACACTTAAAAGTGTGGGGGTGTCTGGCAAAGGTTGCAATACCTTTACCTAAAAGATCTAAGATAGGACCTAAAACTATAGATTGTGTATTCATAGGGTATGCACAGAACAGTAGTGCCTATCGCTTTCTAGTGATAAATTCTTCCGTCGACAGCATAAACTCAAACACGATTCTAGAATCAAGAGATGCTGAGTTTTTTTAATACACTTTCCCTAGAAAGAGTGAGACTCTTAAAAGGAAAGACCCTGAGTCTAGTCGACCTTCCACTAGCTCAGATACTCCTCTCTCAGATGATGAACCTAGAAGGAGTAAGAGAGCTAGGACAGAACACAGTTTCGGTCCTGACTTCCTCACTTACCTGACTGAAGATGAACCCCAAACATACAGTCAGGCAATGACTTCTCTAGATGCACCATTTTGGAAAGAAGCGATAGTAAGTGAGATGGACTCCATAATACAAAACAACACTTGGAAACTCGTTGATTTACCTCCAGGTTCTAAAACCATAGGAAGTAAATGGATCTTTAAGAGGAAACGAAAACCAGATGGCACAGTAGAAAAATACAAAGCTAGGTTAGTAGCCAAAGGGTTCAGACAGAAAGAAGGACGTGACTTTTTTGACACTTATTCTCCTGTCACAAGGATCACTTCGATTAGAATTCTAATAGCAATCGCAGCAATCTACAACCTAGAGATACATAAAATGGATGTAAAAACTGCCTTTCTAAATGGTGAATTAGAAGAAGAGATCTACATAGACACACCAGAGGGGTTTGAGGTCAAGGGGCTAGAGAACAAAGTCTGCAAACTCATTAAATCCCTATATGGTCTTAAACAAGCACCGAAACAATGGCATGAAAAATTTGATCAAATAGTATTAGAGAATGGGTTCAAGATTAATGAGTCAGATAAATGTGTGTACACTAAATGTGTAAATGGGTGTTATGTGATTATATGTCTATATGTAGATGACATGTTAATCCTAGGCACTTCCTTAGAGATAATAAACCAAAATAAGGAACTTCTGATTAAAAACTTTGAAATGAAAGACCTAGGACAAGCAGATGTAATTCTAGGGATAAAAGTAATAAGAAAACCTGAAGGGATTATCTTGAGTCAAACACACTATATCGAGTCTGTACTAAGGAAGTTTAATCAATTTGACTCCTCACCTACAAGAGTACCCTTTGACCATTCCTTAGTCTTAAAGAAGAACAAGGGTGAGGCAGTATCCCAACTAGAGTACTCTAGGGTGATAGGAAGTCTTATGTACATAATGAACTGCACCAGACCAGACATTGCTTACGCGGTAAGCAGACTGAGCAGGTACACATGTAATCCTGGACAGACCCACTGGGATGCACTAATTAAGGTACTAAGATACCTTAAATACACATTATCACACAGTTTACATTATTCCCGGTATCCTGCGGTTCTAGAAGGATACACAGATGCAAACTGGATTTCGGACTCTGAAGAATCCAAATCCACGAGTGGGTTTGTTTTTACATCAGCAGGAGCTGCAGTTGCTTGGAAATCATCCAAGCAAACCTGCATAGCAAGGTCAACTATGGAATCAGAATTCATCGCACTTGATAAAGCCGCTGAAGAAGCTGAATGGATACGAAGCTTCTTGGATGATATTCCAATTTGGCCTAAAACAATGCCTTCAATTCTGATTCACTGTGACTCCACGGCTGCAATAGCTAAAGCTAAAAACAACATCTACAACGGAAAGTCTAGACATATTCGCCGTAGGCATAACTCGATTAAGCAATTATTGGCTAATGGAGTAATTTCCATAGATTGTGTGAGATCTAAGGAAAACTTGGCAGATCCTTTGACAAAAGGATTATCAAGAGATGTTGTAAATTTAACGTCGAGGGGGATGGGGCTAAAGCCCATATCAGAGTAAATCATCTATGACGGATACCCAACCTTGGAATTGGAGATCCCATGACCTTGGTTCAATGGGACAGCTAAGTTGTAGATGAGAGCTTGTAAACACTCAAGGGAAAAATCTCCTACCCATCCTTATGACAAAGCGAGTGTACCTGTTCAATGTGGGGGATGAGATCTATAGCTTGGGTATACCTAGTGGGGTGGAACAGGACACCCTTGATGGACTCACCTATATGAGTGTGGAAGTGGGGCCGCTTCCTATGAGAATTGGGCTATTCTCTAGAGCGCTCATGAATACTAGGATATGCTCATGGCCGATAACGAGCACAATCGAATGAGCTTGACAGATATCAGAGGACTTGTATGTGAGGTTTTTTGACCGAGTCTACAAAACAGAAGTTCAGTTCAAGAACATTATGTTCACCGAACGACTGGTAGTCCCAACGAACCATCTCAAAGCAAAGGTTCAAGTCATAACGACACCTTCGCTGATACACAAAGCCTCGCACTTTTCTCTTCTAATCAGCTCTTCGAATTTTATTCATGTGGGGGATTGTTAGTAATAGGTTTTGAATAAAATCTAATAAGTTCTAAAGAGACTTTCACAACACAAATTACTTTAGTCCCACATCTATCAAAGAGAAAAACAAGCTTGTGTTTATAAGGATAAAGTTGGGTATAAAGGGGTGTGGCCGTTGGGGTTACAATAGTGCTCTCCGGAGGAGAGACCCATCACTTTTTAGAGGCACCCTTACCTTAGGAACACTTATATTTATACCTTTCACACCCTCGCGGGTCGGGTCACCGACCCGACCCGACCCGACCCGGACCTGGACCCGAACTCGGACTCGGTCTAGGTCTAGGTGTCGGTCTCGGTCTCGGTCTCGGTCTCGGTCTTGGTCTACTAGAGAAATGCCCTAATTTTTCTCTGACCTTTTCCTCCCCTACTGGCTAGTGGAAAGAGTCCACTACTGGCTAGTTCTCAGACTTTTTCTTCCACTACTGGCTAGTGGAAAGAGTCCACTTCCTTAATTTTCTCAGACCTATTCTTCCTCTACTGGCTACTTTTTCTCCACCGTTGGATCAAAACTACCCAAGGTCTTATGATCTGGTTTCGTACTCTATAAATAGGGATAAACTCCCAGAAGGAAAACAAACATAAAAAATATTTCGTCTTCTATCTCTCTCTCTCTCAGTTCTCTGTTTTCTTCTCTCTGTTTCGAATTCTGTCAAGATCAGGAGATCAAAATTGAAGTTTGCTTCTTCAATTTTGATAAGGAATAGTTGAATCCTAGGGGACTACGTTCACAGACTGCAAAGCAATACCTAATTCTACGGTAGCAGGGGCGTTTAAAGTCTTCAGGAAAGCGAGTTCAACTTGTGCCTCTGTTCCACCTTTATTTTACTACGGTTTATTGCAGGTTCATTATTTCTGGTTGGTTCGATTAATACTTGATTTCAGCACTGCAAAAAGATAAGTCACTTATTTAATTTACTTTTTATTGCTCATTGAAATTTTCTTTTTAGAATTCGATTTTTAATACTATTTTAGTAACACTAAATACATGGGTTTCTTATAGAATCATTTAATATTACCGCTTAATGTTGCCTCTGCAGAAAGAATTTTTTCTAAATTGAAGTTGATTAAGTCTTATATTCGATCTACTATGTCGCAAGAAAGGTTAAATAGATTAGCTCTATTATCTATTGAGAAGCATATGGCTGACAGTCTTGACTATTCAGCGATTATTACTGACTTTGCATCGAAAAATATAAAATCAAAATTTCAGTGATTGTAATTATCAAAAAACTATCTTGTTATCTAAATATAATGAAAATATATTGCGGTACATACAATTTTCCTGTAATACATTTATGTGTTTTACGATATGATAGAATATAAAGGCCACATTTTCATATCTCGCTTCGGCCCACTGAAAAGTCAGGGTCAGCTCTGGTGGCCTTGTCTTGGTCCATTTCCAAGTCAACACAACTCATTGGCCACCCTAATTTTGGAAACCTATGAGTGGTAATTAATTTCCAAGTAGGGATTGGGAATAAGAAATTTTGACAAACGCTAGGCAAAAATCCGATTTGCTTATTGGAGCTTCCTATGATTCATATCCACTTTCACTCCAGTCATAGGAAGCCACACCAGATTTCTACTTAGAGAATGTCGAAATTTCTTGTTCTCTACCATTTTTCTTAATTTCCACCTCTTTATTAAAAGTCGCGCCTTTGAGGAGTAAAGAAAAATCTCCAAGAGATACAGATTTTGTCAGTAAACATTGACTTAGGTGGCATATTCTCTTTTTAGCTCAAAAATTGACTTGATCAAACATTGCCCTCTAATTTTCATCTTCCCTATCACTATTTCAATTATGTTGCTCTCTCTCTCTCTCACACACACACACAATTTCTCTCACTCGTTCTCTTACTCTCTCTCCCTCTCTTTCTCTCTCTCTCTATCTCCCATTGTTTCTCTCTCTATCTATCTCAATGTTTCTCTTTCAATCCATTCCTTTTGCCGGAATTAGACCTCGAGGAGGACTTATAGAGAAACCCTCATCGAGGACCAGTTTGTCTCATACGAAAGGGGTTCCGGCGAAAGGGGCACTTCCCTTCGTCGGAGCTGTGTGGGAGAGGGAGAAATTGTGAGATAGAGAGATGCCTAGTGAGGGAAAGAGAGGGAAAGCGACCTAGTGAGATAAACAGTGAGAGATAAGGGAGATGGATCAAGAAAAGGGAAAGAGGGAAATGGGGAGAGAGATAGAGAGAGAAATAGTGTGGGAGAGAGGGAGAGACCGAGAGAGAGGGCAACACTGAGTGAGAGAGAAGAGAGGAGAGAGAAGAGGTGACAATGGTGGTCGGAATGGTGATGGTGAGAAGTGCTAGTGGTGAAGGTGATAGAGAAGATGAAGATTAGGGGGTAATGTTTGATCAAGTTAATTTTTTGACTAAAAAATATGTCCCCGAAAATGTAGAAAAAAATATGATTCCTTTGAGGATTTATTCCCCAAAGACTATTCTATATGCCCAAAAGCCGCCGACTTATTAAACTGAATAATGTGATACAGAGTATATGGTTGTTTTAACTACACCAAGTTTCCCCATTTCAGTTTTATATATAGTTAAATTAGCTAGAGAGAAACCAAAGGATCATAGCAAAATGATTTGCATGAATAACTATAACCTAGGGTTATTAAGAAGCACGCAACACCCCTTCAACATTCCCATGCTTCCCTTGGTTTCTTCTTCTTCATCTTATTCTTCAAATCCTTTCAAATAACTACATATAGAGCAACCCAAGAAGAAACAACCACCATTAACAAAACACCAATAGACATACCAAAGTTCATTTTTGAACTGGATGATTTCTTCGGTGCGGGCGCTGCATCTGCTTCTGAACCCGGAGAATCAGCTACAGGACCGTCCACAGATGGCCCCGGACCACCAGCAGGACCTGGTGAAGGAGGAGAGCTTACTGGTGAATCATCAGATGGTGCATCTGCTGTTGGTGCATCTGCTGTTGGTGCATCTGCTGTTGGTGCATCTGATACTGGTGCAGGTGTAGGTGCTGGTGGCTTTGCAGCTTTTTTAGGAGGAGATGCAACTGGAGCCACCTTAGATTTTGATGGTGACGGTGCGACCGAAGGTGCATGAGCCGGTGTCTTGGAAGGTGGTGAATTATCCAAAACAGATGGGATGATAACAGTACTAATTTGCAAAACTGAAATGTTGTAAGGCTGAGTTGCAACTTCTTTAAGAAGATTTGCAGTAAGTGGGGAACCCTTAGCAGCAGATCCAAATTGAATTTGACCTGAACCTATTGTAACATTTAGAAACCCTATATTGTTATCAGCAACACCACTTGATTGGAAAAGTGTGGTTAAAAGAGCTGTCTTTTTTGATAGCTTATCTAACTTAGCAACATCATAGTAATCAAGAATGACATGAAGACTCATGACTTGTTCTATCACACTCATTGGTTTGTTTGTGAGTTTGGACATGGCTGAGTTCGCGACTGCAAGAACGGTGATTGTTTGACGACGATTGATTTCGCCGGCAAGATGGGTTTTTGTGAGGTAGTCATTAAATATACTGTATTCAGGATCATAAAATTTGAGAAGCTTAGTGATGTTGAAGGCTGATGTAGAAGACAAGAGAAGGAAGAAGGAGAGAAAAATGATGAGATATGAAGAGGTTGATGCAGATTGGGAATTCATCTTTGCTAATTGATGAACCTCAATGAAAAAGAATGATATGTGGAAGGGTCATATAGAAGGAGATACTGAGAGAGATAAGGGTAGAAAGAGAAACAAAATTCTATTTTTGGTAACCTTGGGCTGTTTTTACTCCAAATTTAGAGGAAACATGTTGTTTGGTTAGAATTTGGGGGCAACTGTTTATGGTTTCTTATTGAACCTATTTTAAAGCTCTGAATTGATGTGTCCCCGACCATTCGCTTTTGTTCACTTAATGAAAGGCGGCTGATTTGGGGAAATAAGAAATTTTTCCGGGGAAAAAGGTGGAAATTTCAAAATCTATTCCCCAAACACATCCTTAGAGTAGCCTGAAAAATGTCGCCGGCCGGCGTTGTGCGGCGACGGCCGACGATTTTTTTCCCTCTCTCTCTTCTCTTTCTCTCTTTTCTTTCTCTCTTCCCTCTCTCTCTCTCTCTTCTCTCTCTCTCTTCTCTCTCTCTCCCAACATCTGTCATGCTCTCTCTAAATCCCGACAAAGGGGAGAGCCCCTTCGCCGGAATCTCGTCTGGTTTTCTGCACGAGAAGTCGTCTGGAAAACCATACCATACGAGATGTCTTTGTTTGGATCTAGAAGATCCTTTCTCTCTCATCGAAAATGGCGATATTAGCTAACATAGCGGTCATGGAAAGACCATTAGGTCTATTCAGAAATTCGCGTATTCTGATGAGAAGAAACATTGCTTCTTCTTCGACATCTTCATCTCCGGTTGCTGAAGAAGCAAAAGCAACATTAGCATCAAAGGAACCAAAGAGGAAAAAGAAGAAGAATCTATTTGAATCACCTCAGTTTCTTCCTAGTTGGGGACTTGGGTCTCAAATGGCTAAAGCTCATTGGACTGGTGTCACTTATCAGATCATTAAGATCGATCTCTATGAGGTTATCATTCAAATTCTACTTCAATAAACATTAACTATACTCTTTTATTAGCTTCAAGTTTTGATTTTTAGCGTTTTCGTTTTTTGTTGCAAGAGGACGGCCATGGAAAAGCATGAGGAGTTGTTCATAAAGAAGGTTTGTTATTTGATTTGGTTTAGATTTTTAGGGTATATGTTAATGGTGGAAGTTGCTGGAATACGGCAGAGGTCGCCGGAGTTTGATGGTGGCAGGAAGGAAGATGTAGGAAGAAGAAAATAAAAATTATGAAACTGAGACAAGCGTTCCTTTCCTACTCTAAGACAAATCCCGAAATTAAAAAAGGCCCGGCCATGGAGCATCCAAGATATTCTCCCGGTATAAAGACTTTGGTAAACCGTACTTAGCCCTAATTGATAGGGGTCATTTTTATTACGAGTCTAAAAATCAACTTGTCTATATTTTACTCACCTTCACCCTTACTTCAGAGCACCAGCTCCGCCCACAATCACCACTTCCAACCACCACTATGTTTCTCTATTTTTACCTTTCGCTCTCCTCCATCTTTGTCTTAAATAATTCATTTTTTTCTCACGATGCTTAGTACTTCGGTGTAGTGAGGGATTCCCTTCGCCTGAAATCCTAAAAGCCTCGAGGAGGATTTTCGGCAAAAGGCCAAAACTTACGATGATGGTTTCAGACCGTCAATCAGTTAACTTCCTTGTCTGGTTGAGGCTGACCAATATTTGGCTCAGAACGAGTGCCCCCACTCTTATCAGAATAAAAAGATGTTAAGGACCAGAAGGGCTCAATTCTTATCCACCTATCATGGAAAATCACAGGGAAAATTTATATTATTAATAATCATAATTTAAAGAGGTAACTCATACCTTAGGACAAAGCAAGAGGCGTGTCTCTGCCAGTCAGCTTTCAGAATAATCCAGCAAATGCGCGTGTTAGAACTGTTGAAACTAAGCCAAATATCAGCCAGCCTTGACCAGTCTAAGAAGTCAAATTATTGACCTGAGCAGCACATATATGATTCCTGGATACGCACAAGAATGACCCTGACTTAACAAACAGAGAGGTGGACTCGGAAGAAATCTGCCACCTAAGCCCGAATGTGGGAGGCAGGTAAGTCTTTTAGGCACCTTGAATTCTTTCAAGACTTAAAAGATAGCAAAAGGGTGGATCTGAGTTAAGTTCAGTAACCTCACCTTTATATAGGAAGTATGCAGATGTAAGCTTGACGCCTTGAGCTTTGCGTACATACCTCATAAAAGAGTTGAATACAAATAATGGTGGAGAACTCATGGTGGTGGTAGTTACAAAGTGGGGTGGCCATCCACCATAAATTGAACACTTACAACACTTTGAATGTAGTTATATGTTGATATACCTTGATTGTTGCCTACTCTTAACTTTGTTATGATTGACCATGGAATAGTCAAAGGTTATGGATGGTGTTCAATATTAGCTACTAACATTCGTGAAAAAAAAACATTTATATTAGGTCGCGGCTTTGGGGAATAAAGAAAAATCTCCGGGGAATAAAGTGATTTCTATTTTGAGTCCAACAATTGAATTTCTTGTCTTTTAATCCCTAATCTTTTTTCCCAAAATCTTTCTTCTCTCTTATTCTTTGTTCTCTTTCTCCTGTTGCTCCCTCTCTCTCCTATCTCTCACTGTGAGAACAATCTTTCTCTCTTTCTCTCTCTAGTTGTCTACCCCTCTCCCTCGCGATCTCTCTATCTCCCTCTCTTTCTTAGCGTTACTCTCTCGTTCTCCTCGTCTCCTTCTTACGAATCTGAGACCTTCTAGGGTTTAGGGATCCATAGAGATCTAAAAGAATGAAACTTGAGGCAAATTTAAGATTCTACATACCCAATACAAGAATGATCCTACACACCCCTTGAACTTCAAAATTCTACAGAGATCTGGTGAAGCTTGATTTGTAGATCTCCCATGGTCATGATCCATAGTGAAGTTTGGGGCATTCACTTCATCAGTTTTCTCTTTTCTAATTTTTTCTTTCAATTAATTTCTCATTTTATGGTTTGTAATTTAATTTAATGATCAAACCTTATTAAAAATTTAAGAGTTAATTCCTATTTGGCCCCCTACTTTGTGACCAGCTTCTTTTATGGCCCCCTTTTTTCTGTAAATTCAAATATGACCCCCTTTTGTTAACACCGTCAGTTAACTTTAGTGGTTAACTCTTCTATTTCCATTATTGCCCTTGTTATAAAAGAGATTTGGAAATTCAAATTTGGCCCCCTTTTTTATACGGGTCAATTTAAAAAAAATCAATCATTTTGGACAAAGTTAAGGGGCCAAAATGAAATTTGATCTAAAAACACTTAAATACCTCATCTTTCCCTTTCTCTCTCTCATCCACATCACCAAAACTAGACACCTCATCATCTTCTCCGTTGAAGGTCGTCGGCCGGCCAAAATTTCCGGCGACCTTCAAATTTAAAAAAAAAAATTTCTCTCTTGTTCTTCCATCTCTCTCTCTCCTTCATATTTCTCTCTCTCTTCAAGGTCTGGTTTACCATTAAAACCAGACCTTCAAGGTCTGGTTATTCCGGCGAAGGGGCTCCTCCCCTTCGCCGGAATATAGAGAGATGAGAGAGAGAGATTTTTTTTCTTTTTTTGAGAATGATAGAGAGAGCTGAGAGAGAGAGAGAGGGAAAGAAGAAGAGAGAGAAAAATATGAAGGAGAGTGAGAGATGGAAGAACAAGAGAGAGAATTTTTTTTTTTTTTTAATTTGAAGGTCGCCGGGAATTTTGGCCGGCCGGCGACCTTCAACGGAGAAGATGATGAGGTGTCTAGTTTTGGTGATGTGGATGAGAGAGAGAGGGAAATATGAGCTATTAAGTGTTTTTAGATCAAATTTCATTTTGGCCCCTTAACTTTGTCCAAAATGGTTGATTTTTTTTTTTTAATTGACCCATATAAAAAAGGGGGTCAAATTTGAATTTCCAAATATCTTTTATAACAAGGGCAATAATGGAAACAAAAGAGTTAACCACTAAAGTTAACTGACGGTGTTAACAAAAGGGGGCCATATTTGAATTTACGGAAAAAAGAGGGCCATAAAGGAAGCTGGTCACAAAGTAGGGGGCCAAATAGGAATTAACTCAAAATTTAATGGTCAGTATTAGTTCATCTGTTTGATGGTGAAATTTGAGGGACTTTATTATCCAGGTTACTGAATTTGATTTATTTGAAGTTGATATCTTACTAAACCTAGTTTTAATAAGTCCACATTCACTTTGATGGGAAGAGTAAAATTTCATTGTTTATTTGACAATAATGAGATCTAGAGAGAGACATAATTTTTTTTTTTGACACTCAATAGTGAGATCAAATAAATATTTGGACTAAAAAACAAATATTCCGCCTAAGTCTTTATTCCCCGGAGATTTTTCTTTCTTCCCCAAAGCCGCGGCCTTATATTATCGTGTTATGATGGATACACACTACTCTGATACTATACCTAGTCCCTCTTCTCTTCTCAATATAAGTTGAGTATCCATCAATGTTAGTGAGTTGTAAGTGATTTGAGAGAAGATGGTGAACCAGTCTAAAAGAATAACTGTAGGAGATTGCTTAAACTAAGCGAAAGGTTGTTCATAACCAGCAACACTCATACTGAGAATCAAGGATGTTTCCATTTATTTTATATTATGTTCTTGAGACATACCAATTCCAGTTTCGCATATTAGAGTTTAAAAATAGGTCTTCTTTTTGAGGAAACATAAAAAATCTTTTGAATTACAAAATTGTAAAAGGAAATTGTAAGTTTTATAAAACTCTTTTAGGCAACAAAACTTCTTCTTCATCTCCTCCAATCTCCGACCACCAACTCCAGTCACCACCTCTGACGACCACCACCACCATTTTTCTCTCTCTCTAAATTAAATTTCCTCTCTCTCAATCATCATTGTTCTAAATAAGATAGTTCTCTTTGCCGGAACAGTGAAATTAGAGAGAAATTTAGACAAAAGAGAGAGAAATAGTGGTGTTGGTGGTCAAAGGTGGTAGAGGGGAAGATAGGAGAGAAAACTTTGAACATAAAATATACTAAAGGTCACTGATAATGTCAGTGTGTAGGCGAGCTTTACCAACTAGGAGAAGAAATGACGTTAGGGGGTTTGGAGAAACAAATGGCAAACCAAAAAATATTATCCAAAATTTTATAGCATGAAATATTTCCTTGTCTCTCCAAAATGGTGGTACGAAAGTATCATGTATATAGTTTTGGAGGATTCTCTAGCCCTTAATGAAGTGAGGGGATCAACGCTCTCTTTGCTCCATATGTTAATTAAGAGATAACTATCCAGTAACTTGCTTGGGACCGTCTGAGACTGGTTGGAGGGCCAAAAAAAATAAAGAATTTGAAAATGAAATATCAATAAGCTGTTATATATGATGGTGGTTGTCCATAGACAGATTTATGGTTGCCTATCTTATCCAGAGAAGTCAAGTATCCTTAGGAATAAAGTGTTGGTATTCCTGTAGGATTTTGTATGTATCTAATACGCATAATCATCTAACTAATGTTGTAAGCGGAATCTCAATCATCATATGATTAACACAAGTTTAACCAGGATCATATGCATGAACTAATAATGAACTAGAAACTGAAAAAAGAATACCTGGATTCACTTTCCAACGAACTAGATCCCAATGACTTTATCCCGAAGAAGATGAGAGCTCCAATTGTCGCTCCTCTACTTGAGACACCCGAGTATGGTCTCCCTTCTTTGTTGTCCGCTAGAACTCCATTGAAGGTTGAGAAGAAGAATTATTCTTCTTTTGACTCCAAAGATAGATTGGGAGTTTTTTCTCTAAAACCCCCTCTCTCCATTTAGCTGTATATTGTGGGAGAGAAGTTGTTTTCTTTTGAGAAAATTCCAACCCTTTTACTGTTCTCTAATGACCATTATATAGAGAAACCCTAATTAGAGTTTAGGTCCAATTAGGTTTCCATAAGAGTCCTTGAAAAGATAACCACGTCAGAACTCTTTCTGACTAAAATTAGGGTTTCCTCTAATTAGTGTGTGGCAGGCCACTTAAGCCCACTAATGGGCTCGGCCTGGCAAGCCCACCCTACTCTTATGGTCGGTCCTATTCAACTCCATAATGGGTTTCCCCTAATTAGTGTGTGAGAAAACCCCGTTCTTCCTTTTTGAAGAACTTATGTCTATCACGCTGTAGACATTAATAAGTGACTAGTTTTTAGAACTCCTTCTAAAAACCCATATTCGTATGGACTCAATTATTCTCTATAGCTTATTCTAGGTTTTAGTGGGTTGGCAGATTCGTATTAGACTTTTGTGTTTTTGGAAGATTGATGACTTATGAACTTATGATCTCATCATATTCTTTAGTCACATCGACCCATTTCTTGATTTAGGATTGGTTTCTAAAACTTTTCCAAAATCTAGTTCTTAGTCCATTCTAGTCACGTTAATCGTAGGTTTTTATGTCTAACATGAATTTCTACTATTAAGTGACTCTGTTTTGTCATAAGAGATCTTGTCAAATTTATTTGTCCAAACCATGATTAACTATTGTTGAGAGATACGTGACCAAACAACTTTAGTTTCATTCATGTTCTTTCAAGTTTATTTGACTAGATTAGAATGACTAAGTCGGATCGCTCGGTATAATTCCTTAAAAGTTAAATAGGCTCTTTTAAGAACATCATAAAATACCAAAAATTTTATTCACTCCCATAGTCTCATTACAGAGTCAATGTTCTAAAAGAAAAAGAATACTAAAACTGATTTAAAGTATTGCCTATTGAGTCTATGATCCTTCTTGAGCTTTTCCAGCAACTCTTGCCTTCTTAGCTTTTGACAGGTTCATCTCCTCTTCGATAAATACTTAGCTCCCACTTGCTCCTGTCATTCATAATGATAAGAATATTTTAGGTATCACATACCTTGAGGAAATGGTATTTAATTGAATAACTTTTAATAATTTTTACCTTGTCCGGAACTCCCAGTTCCGTCGTTTAATTCTTCCAAGAACCGCAGACTATCTCTTAATCGGATATGAGATGTACTACCGCATACTAGACATCTTTTGTTAGGAAGGATGGTTCTGGGGTTTGGTACTTTCTTGCCCATTCTTTTTCCAGATGGTCTCCTTCTTCTAACGTCTTCCGTTCCCGTATTTACAGTCTCCTGAACACTTAGAATTTCTTCTATAGTTTCAGGTGTGCTGATCTTTCTTTCAGCTACTTCCAGAATTGCGAGCAGACTTTCAAAGGAAACTTGGCCAAACTTATCTTCAAAGTCCGTTACTACATCCCGAAAGCTTTCATCTAGTGAATTCAGATGAGGTCAACCGCCATTACGACTGGCATGGGAAATCCCATCCATTCTATGTCTTTGAAGTGATCAATCATCTCCAAAATATGGTGACGAACGGATTTCCCTTTCTCAAGTCGTTTTCCCAGTGTCACCATTGTGATTCTAAATTTCTCCATTCGACATTGTGTTCCAAACACGTCTCTGAGTCGTCGAATGATGGTGTATGCTTCCATGTCAACGAACATATCTTGATATTTTCTTTCCATGGACATTAGCATTAAACCGGTTACTGGTGCTGACTTCCTTCGAATATTGTCTACTTGCTTACGCTCTTCATCAGAAGAGGTTTCTGAAAGCACGGGGATTGGAGTGTCCAATACTTCTGCTCTTGCTCCAACAACCTTTCTCAGATTTCTCTCCCATTGAACAAAGTTGGTATCGTTAAACTTCTCAAGTTTGGTATAGAGGTTGAAGATGTTGTTTGTCATAATGAAACGACATGTAAGAAATGCAAAAGTGATTAAACTTGTTATCCTGACAATTTTCTTAATTTGCCTATATTATTCTATATTTGTCGTCCCCTAAGAATAATATAATTCCAAGATCCCATTCCTTCGAAATTAAGCGTACTTTGGCACTGCCCTTAATTCGTCGTCCTGGGTGAGTAACATCTTCTCCTATGATTCTTGGTTAACTATTTAAACGTTAAATCGTCCTTTAGCCCCGAAATCCAAAACCCTTTTGCTGACTCGTTGAGAATAACCATTTAGACATGTAGACCTCTTCATAGATCTACCCGTATTGTCCCGAGGTAAAAGATGGCACCCTGCTTTGGCATGACCCACCATCGATGAACAAGGGCTCAACAGGTTTCTTAATATGGGTAGGCTTTACTCAAAATTCTTTTTGGGACTTATTGGGTAATTTACCAAGTTCCGTTACTGTGAACTCTAGCATAACCATTCATGATTTATTACGTAAAAGTTTATGTGGGTTTGCGTAATGATTTGTTAAATCTTAGTATTACCCCTTAAAAGATCTCATCTTTTAAGTTTATTTCTTGTTCACCTATGGTTCGTTTAGATTCGTATCCAAAAACCTCTATTGACTACTCCCACTTGAACCATGATCTCATCGTTCGGTTCGTCAATAGATTCTAAGACCCTATACTCTAAGTATTATTCGGGCACAACCACTTGTGCTTAGAGAAAGAAACGATAATCTTATCTAAAGGTATACTATTCTACGCAATCACACACATCCATACATACAATAATATGACATTCATAATAAACAATGTATGTATCCTAGATTTGTTTCTAGGTTTGCTATGTCTTGTATAGCTAATTGTGGGAATATGTGACATCTCTATGTCTAATGGGCTCTAATGTTTGTATTCATAATACTCAAACTAGAAGCACATTATGTTTCTTCCTTAATTGTTTCCTAAACCAATATAAGGAAAAACTCCGTTCGGGCTCTTCTCTAACCCGGGTCAATGTCGGAAAAACTATGCTTGGAACCGGGAGAAAAAGGTCTGAAAAATCCCACTTAGGTCAAGGCCCAATAGCCCTCGAGTCATACTCAAAAAGACCTAAGCCAACCCTGGTCAAAGTCCTTTGACTGGTCTCAGGTCAACCCTTGACTTAGCCTAGTCAAGGTCTGGACCATGAGATAGCACGTACCTATCGTGCTCAGTCTCTCGGGCAGACGCGTCCTAGCCTAGCTAGACGCTTCTGTCCTAGGACAGACCATAGGCATCTTGGGTGAGATGTCTAGGATGCGTCCTGGGCGCGGCCTAGACGCGTCCAGACCATCGGGTCAGGTATATCTCCTCTCGGATGCTTAGTCCGAGAGGTGTTGGAACATCCAGACACGTCCCATACGTGTCTTGGGCTGGGACAGCACATAGGCCATCTCGGATGCTCGGTCCGAGATGCACTTGTGCATCACAGTCGCGTCCCAGACGCTTCTGTGCACAGACGGCACGGCTATCCTGCTTGGGATGCCTTCTGGACACGTCCAGATGCATCCTAGACGCTTTTGGATGCTCCGGTCGCATCCCAGGCGCGTTTGGAAGCTTCCAGTCGCATCCTAGATGCGTCCGGTTGCTCCAGACGCATTCTGGATGCCTCCGGACTTCTGTCCAGTGTCTTGGTCCTAAACCGAGACTTAATAGGTTCCCTCCGAGCGCGTCCCAGACGCGTCAGGAATGTCTGAGACGCGTCTGTCTCGGACTCCTATTCTGTCTTGGACTGGGAAATCCCAGTCGCATCTCACGCGCTGGGACATCCGAGACCCGAGAGTCTCGGACTCCTAGTCCGTGTTGGACTGGGATATCTCAAACGCGTCCTAGACGCTCTGGGATGTCCGAGACCCGAGAGTCTCGGACTCCTAGTCCATCTCGGACTAGGATTCCCGGTCCTTCACGGACTGGGATTTCCAGTCCGTATCCCACCCGGTCTCGGACTAGCTGTCCGAGATGTGCTGGTCCGGCCAACTAGGTTTCCAAATTTTTTGGAAACTCTAGTGTTCCAACTTATTTCGTTTCTGTTTTTCTTTGTTCCAGCTGCTGTTAGGTACTGTTTTTGACAAATTCATCAACCAATCTTCATGGTTTTGATGATTTTTATCAAAAAACTTAAAACCTAAAGCTTGTTTAGGAAAACCCTTTTCATAAAACTATGTTTTTAGTGTTTTAGGTCATTGAATCACATTCAAAACCCTAATTGATCTAATCAAAATATGCTTGAATCTCCAGTCAAACACATAAACACTATTATCTAGTTGTTCAAGTTTGAATCTAATTCGTCAAGTCAAAGATAGTTCATGCAAACGGCTCGTGATGCCACTGTTGGGTTCTCATAGGGTATCTCATACACCTAATTCTAGTGTTGTTAGCGGAATCTCAAACATCTCTATGTTTAACACTAGTTTCCAGGATCTATACATGAACATATCAATGAACTAGATTGGAAAGATGATTACCTCTTAATCGCTTTCCCACGAACTAAATCCCGACCAGTATTCGGAAGATAAGAGCTCCAAGTGTAGCTCCTCTACTTGAGACACCGAGTATATGACTTGAACTCCCTCCTTTCAGTCAGCTAGGACCTTCTTGAAGGTTGAGATGAAGAACTCCTTCTTCTTGACTAGATACTTGAGAAAACTCCTTTTCTCTCTCTCTCTGAGATGTATATTCTGAAACTCTTTCAGTTGACAGTTTCTCCTCTTGAAAATTGTCTCTAGAATTCTCCCTTGAATTCTATCTCTCAGAAGAAGCCCTCTCTTTAGGTTGTCTAATTAGGTATATATAGAAATCCCTAGAAAAGGTATTAGACCCAAACTAGGATTCCTAAAACCTAATTATAAGGTAACTTCCAAAATTACCCTCTTTAGGGTTCCCATGAGTGGCCGACCAACATAACCCTTTATGGGCTTCCTTGGCCGGCCCACTATGGGCCTAATCGCCCATGTTATGGCCAGCCCCTTGCCTTGGTTGGCCATCCCATGGCCGGCCTACCTAAAGCCTTTCCGGGCCTCCCTTTTGGGCCCAGACATGTTTGTATCTCTTCGGACTTCTCCGAACTAATATGGACTTACCAATAATGGATTCAATCCACTTATTGCCATTCTCTTTCTAGTCAATTCTCTCCGTTCAAATCACTACTCTTATGTGTAACCCTTGTAGGATTCGGTCTATGTTACCCGCAGATTACTAAAGTTATCCGACGATCGTAGTCCTCTTCTAACTAAGCATTACGACCCCTAATTGGACCGGACTAATGATCTTCCGAGTAAGGTCATTAAGATCCTATTCGCCAAACTGTACGCATTGCAACCTTGGTCGAAGGACACTCCTTCGGAAGGATACCATTCCTTCTGACTGAGGCAATATATCCTTCAGAGGTGGTGTGCTGATCGAGGCACGGGCAAGCTTCTCATTTCAAGGCGAGGCCTGTTTGCCGAGTGCTCTTGGTGTGGACTTAGCTATTTTGCCGGGGTGTAGCTCTGCCGATGAATGCCTCATATCTATAAAGGTAAGGGTATTACCCTTTACAGATACATATTGTTTGCCTCTTTTATCCATAAGGGTAAGGGTATTACCATTTACAGATAGTTTATATTATACCTGCATTGTGTTTGGCGTGGCCAAAGCTTGGAGTGTTTTGGCAAAGCGTGGCTTGCCTTGATTGAATATCCGAGTCAGTGTATGCCGAGTGTCACGAACCGTTTGAAATTTGTGGAGGATGATTGTCCATTTGTCCCCCTAGTCTGAAGCTTAGAGCTTGAGAAGGTCTAGGGTTAGACTAAGTTTCGTGGCGTTGATGCCCTCAGTCTGCTTTGCACAGAAAATATAACTCGAATTGAAACATCATTGTATTTGAAATAACATTGTGTTATAAGAGAAATATTCATGTGATACGAGCAATGTTGTTTTAGTAAAGATCTTTTGACATCAAGACTTTTACATGTACTGACGCGAGTAGAGCTAAAGTCTGAAACAGTGCGGAGCTGGCTTGCAGAGCTGAGCTGTCTTTCAGAAGGGTTGGGGTCTGAAGCAATGCAGGGCTGGCTTGCAGAGTTGGATTGACTTTGGGCTGAGTTAGAGTCTGAAGCAGTGCGGAGCTGGCTCGCAGATATGGGCAGTATGCAGAACCGGAGTCTGAAGTAGTGCGGAACTAGCTTGCAGAGCTGGTTGTCTTCAAGTGGGGTAGATGCGGAGTTGTGTTTTATCCTTGTTTGTCTCTTGGAGAGATAAAGGGATGTCGTCGACTTTTGCTTGGCGAAGCTATCGGCGTTTCCTCCTGCTTGTCCCCTAGTCGAAGCTTGGTTTGCCTTCACACCCCTTAGTGGGG